>AYEL01067167.1:0-29680 GCA_000484575.1 Olivierus martensii
TATTAATGAAAAAAAATCATAAATTAAAAAAATTTCGAAATATAATAATAATATCCAAGAGAACTCATTGTTAAAATATTTTTACAATAAATTTATTGTTGGTGGAAAATTCATCGAATCTCTTACGAAAAGCGATACAGTACCCAATTTATTTTATATTATTTTATTTAAATATTCAATAAAAATCTAGATATTTCAAAAAATTCTAAAATAAAAATACTAGCTATTTCACTGATAAAATAATAATAAAAAATAAAAAGTTTAGTGGATGAACTATGAGTATATTGGCACAATATATTGTATATTCGGTTTATTTGTTGAATAATCTCCTAAACGATAGAATCTACAACAGCTAAACATGGCAAAATTTTCTCTGATTATTCAACTTAAATAACTGGCCTAATAATCATTGCTAAAAAATTATGAATAATCCAAGAAAAATCCACAAAAATTAAAAATCTAGTCAACAGATGGCGATATGTATCAAAAGTCTTCAGTCTGGAATGTTTGCTTCTCCTAATGACACAGCGCATCTGCTGCTAAGTTGTCAGTTTTTGTGGACTGTTGGATTATTTGTAAATTTTTTAGAAAGTTTATTTTAAAAATCAACGAATAACTCTGTTGTTTAAATAAGAAAAGAATTAAATTTGCCAAGTTTGGTTGTTATTGTTGAGCGCAACAAACATACGATTCAAAATATATACTATTATTAACAAATGTATACTGACATTTAATAATTATAATTTAATATTTCTGATAATTACTTATACTTTGAATATGAAAAATAAATCGCACAAAATATTAAACAGTAGTTTTTTATACTTCTTGAATGAAATTGTTTTATCTTATACAGTATGAGTGGATATGAATGAATATCTATACTAAATAAGTAGTCCTTAACTTTATCTAATGAAACAACTATTTATCAAGATGACCAACTGTAGTGATTTGAAAAATTAGGCAACTCATAAGTAATCTTGCGATTTTATACTTTAATAAATATTCAGAATATTTTCTGCCAGTTATAATTCAATTAGTCTGATGATAATATAACGTTTTAATGATTTATCATCATCAGACTAATTGAACGATCATAATAAATATGAGATTTGAAAACAATAAATGAAATCAATGCACGAAATAATTTTCCAATTAAAAACATTATTTCTGGGGAAAATACAATGAATTATTAGCAGCATGATTAATTTTGAATACGTATAATACACTATATTGCACCATTAGGGATTTCGATATCCTTCCAAAAAAAAAAATCTTTCAAATCGAAAAGTGAAAAAACATCTAGGCTCATAAGGTTTGTGAGCCTTCTGAAAATTATGTATTAAAGAACAATTGAACAGATGGCTGCGTGGTAAAGCTTTACCACTCTGAAGGATCCGGGTCCCAGACCTCCAGTTTTTCAGGAAGGGCCCGATCCCGGTCCGTTGGACCCCATTCTTCAACCATCTGATTGATCCTATCATGGGTATTGGCCAGCCTGTGATGAGTTTTATATAAGTGACCACAGCCAGATACAGACTATCCCATGAGGGTATGGCGGCTTAATCTGACTATTAAACAAACTAAACGACTGAAACTGTAAAATAAATCAACATGTAAGTAGTCAAAACCAAGTTTTTTTTTAATATATTTATCTTTTTAAACTAGGCCCGGCAGAGCCGGCACTTTGCTAGTAATACATAAACAACATCTAATATTATTATATATTGCATTAGGTGTTATTGTAGTTACCAATATAAAAAAATTAATTAATTAAAAAATTGAAATTTTATTTAAATTTTTTTCGCTAACTTTTTGTATATTGACAAGCGCCATTGAATTTGATCCATGATGCATTGGAGTTATTTGCATCATCCATTTAAGATGCTGTTTATGTATTATGCATTCATTATTCATCCACTAATTACTTTTCATATTATTTTATCAGAGAGTTAGCTAATATTTTCATTTTGGAGACTTTTTAAATATCAGATTTTTCTGTGAATATTTAAATAAATATATATAGACTATAATCAAATCATATTTGAATTCATAAACGTATCTAAAAAGTTCACGAAAATACTTGGTGTAAATATAGATAAATATTTTTAAAAATACAATAAAAAATTTTAACAGGAAATATATAAATTTAAAAATTTTAAATATATAAAAATTTAAATGGAATATTGAAAGGAAAATAATACAAAAATCGAACTGAATAATATTTCCGAAACAATAACTAATATAAATCAACTACACTCTATATAATCTACAAGTTTATGACTTATAGAACAATGTCGAACCAAAGTCGAAAATTTTAAATAATACTTAAATAGGATTTTCCACGAAAACAAGGAAATTTATCAAATTTCTTTTTTTTTAGAATATAATGTATTTATAAAAAAATCCTTCTGTTTAAAAGCTGTTACCAAAAAGAACTATTTTAACATATATACAATCAACAGAGTTATCTATACAACAAATTATTATAAATATAAAATCAGTGCTATGTAAAGAATATTTAAATGCAATTAATTTATAGAAATAGTAACGTAAGTATATTACCTTATAGCTTTAGTAACAATACAGGAAGGCCATATGTTACTCGTACTTTAACACTTAGCGGCATCTCGTGATAAAAAATAATAAAAATATAGTAAATCTATTATTATTTGAAAACTTCAGAAAATTGAATTTCTGCCAATTTTAAATGGATTAATTTATAGGAAATAATTATTATTACTTCAGATTCGAATTTAATGACCCGACCATTCTGTAAAATTTTATAAAAATCAGTTAAACATTTCCAAAGTTATTAAGGAGAAATTTTTAAATTTGAACATTCGACATTTTTAAATAGCTATTGGAATAAATTTACGTTTAGGTGATGCATTGTCGAAGTAATCATTAGCAGTAGAACATAATATATTTTCATGAAATTTGGTAAATTCAAAAGTATTAATGTGATCAGATGAACAGTTAATATATAGCACACTAAGCTCATAAGCTTCACTTTCCTTCCGAAAGTAGGTTAAAAATAGATTTAATTTTTTAATATTTAAGGTAATTTTTATAATTTAAGAATTAAAAAAATCGATAATAAATTTTTCTTACTAAAAATGAATTAATTTTCAGAAGATAAAAGACAAAGATCACGTCGAAATTTATATAAACAAAATATTTTATCAAATGAAAACATAATATTTAAATACTAACCATGCACTTCTATAAGAAATTGAAAGCGCTAAGAAAAAAACATTGTGAAATTTGTCTGTTAAAGCACTTAAGAAGTTTATATTTTTTATTTCAATTTATTTTTCTAATTAACGAAAATCCTATCAAAGTAAAGACATACTATACATCAGAATGCTAATATACAAAATTTTTTTTTGCTCATCACCTCGATTTTGATACAATGATTTGCTTTAATCATTTTTATTTTTATAATTTCGTTGATATAAATAGAGATTTAATAAATTTTAAAATTTCTTTTGGTGGCTATTGTGAATTTATATAAAATTTACCTTTTATTTCATTCTTTATATGAAATCTTAAAGATCGAAAACTTGATATTGTTTCGTGGCGATGAGTTTTGTTCGTTAATTTTCTGGCAAACATTTAAGATTTCATCGAAAACTTGATATTGTTTCGTGGCGATGAGTTTTGTTCGTTAATTTTCTGGCAAACATTTTAGAGACCAAACGTCAAGGAAAATTTTAATATATAGTCTCGAATGGGTATTTTCAAGAAAACTATTGTAATTTCAGTAATGATAATTCATCAATTAAAATGACTTCCGAAGAATATTTTTTGTATAGATTGTAGGATATTTTAGACTTCATGATATTTGTTAATTATGCTAAATTTATTTCAGTAATGAAAATGGTTTTAACCTTATGCGCCTCAACTCGCATCGCGTTTGCATCGTTGAATGAATAATTCATCATTAATTTTATGGTAATCGCATATTTTTAATCGACAATTTTAAAAGTCGAATATGGAAAATAATGGAGCAATTGTAAATGTAAATGAAACTAATGAAGCAAACGTCGAAAATACATAGATTAAAGCACACGTACCAAACGTCGCGCGTCAGATGCGACGCGAAATATGGCGCGTTTGATATAATGCTATATCTTTAAGCTCTAGTACTTTTATATATAGATTGTATTAATATTTTCCAATGAAATCTTACTTTATGATGAAATTAACTTAAAATTAAAAATTATGCCAAGAAAATTAGGGCTTGTTAAGATTATTGATCTCTCCAATCGTAGGTGAAGTCATAGGAGAAAAGAAAAAAATGTTCATGATTGAATATATTATTTATTATATTATTAGCAATTTTTTGTTATACAATCAAAAATTATTAATTTAAAATTGAATTTCGAAACTTAATTTTTATTCTAATATATATTATATTTACTATATTCAATATTCAATACAGAAAATTTTAATATGAAAATAAAAAATACTTAAAATTTAAAGTAAAAATATAATTTTAATAAAAAGAATCACAGATAAATTGGTTATAGAATCATCATTTTTCGTTGACGACTATAGTTTTGAATCCATCTACGTCTTTTAATTCTTTTGACGTGAATTTGGCCACAATCGTCTTCTCTCCTGCCGATTTTGGTGTCATGGTGGTTTTAACTCGTGCTTCTGCTCCGGCGCTGACAGGCCTGAAAAACGAAAAAATAAAAAATAAAAAATGTTGTAGAATAAAGTGTTAATTTCTATAATTTCACGAGAAATTTTTAAATCTTTACTGATTTAATATATAATCATACTCTTTTAACTTCATTGGCAACGGTTGCGTTAAACCTGGACCTTCAAGAAGGAAGAAACATTTGTTCAGTTCTTTAGGTAATGGGTTTTTAAAGTAGGCGTGAACTGTAAATTCTTTGTTCACCACAAGATCTCCTTCCGTCTGTAGAATATAAAATATTCGAGGATTATTTATGCCATAATTAATTAATTAATTTATTTATTATCTTTACCTCGATGATGATATCTGGCATCCGAACTCTAAAATCGTCTTGTGCAAAGTAATCAAAATTCGTCTCTGCTACGGTTGCCATTGCAGCTATATTGAAAGCAGCTTGATCATCGATTGCTTTTTCGTACTCCGAATACGATACTTTAAGCATGATTTCAGTTTCTGTAAGAATAAATAAAATCCAGACTTTCTAATTTTTAAAAAATGCCACTTAAAACTATTAAAATAATTATTTTAACCTTGTAGAGGTTTCAAAACAAACTTATAATTTTCTTTCTTCAATTGCTTTTTTATGCTGCCTGTATAAAGCACTGTATCGACTCGAAGGACGGCATTAATTGTATGAGATTTTTCTACGTTTTTGTTTTTAGCTTTAAGTCGCACCTATGCGATTAATTTTATTGTTAAATTAATTTTAATGATTTTAAATTTAAAAATCGAGAAAAAAATTACAGAGAATGGATATCCGATTAGGACGTCGTCAATCAAAATAAAATTAAACTCGACATCTTCGAATTCGTCGTTCAAGTAATAACGAGAGAAAACATCTTTTTTAAGTTTTAATGCCCTTAACATTACTTCTCTTTCTTCATCAGTTCCTAAAAATAAAATAAAATATTTTTAAAAATATATAAAAAAATTATACACGAAATACTATAAACAATATTTTATATGTAAAAAATAAAAGTTATCGACTCACTTTCACGATGTTTATATTGATCCGTGATGTCTTCTATTGAAAATTCGTTAACAGCTTTGGTGCAGATTAACTGCCCAATCCTGTAAAAATAATGTAAATTTTTTAACTTATAATTAGAAAAAAAGCATTATTATTTATTTAAATTTTTAACTTACTCGTCGGTATGGGTATAAATTAATTTTAACGGTTTGTTTGGACCATAATATCTCCAATATACTTTATCGGCATTCACTTCGGCAAAAACAAACGTGGTATCGAATGTCTTCAATATTTCTCCCTGTTTAACAGCGTGTACGCTAGCAGGACCGCAACGATATTCTCCTATATTCGTGGATTAAGTTCAATTATGAATATAATAACTTAATAATTTACTACATTTATAATAATGTTTACCATCCGACGCTTCTTGTGGCGTAGCATCGATAACTTGCCAACCATTATATCTTTCAGGTCCAAGGTCTGGTCTCGTCATCCACACTTCGTTCCATACGTGATAATTCCTGTTTAAAAACAACAAATATTTGGACATTTCACTCCAAGATTTACGATATTTGGAATTTTATGTCTTCATGCTTTTGATAAAATTTTATTTAACTGAATTTGCATCAACTTTAAAATTAGATCGGAAGATTAAAAACTTACCAAACTGAATCTCGGTTAAGCTCTTTTACTGGATTGCCTTCTTCATCAAAGAAATAATCTATTGTCAAACTATTATGCGTGTCGTGGGCCGAAGAATAATTTGTTATTGTTCTACATGGGATGCCCAAACATCTACAGACTAAAAGAAAGCGATATTAAAGACGTGTTTAAATTCAAAATAAGATTCAATCATTGGCAATGTATCTTACCAGTTGTGCAAATCCCAGCAAAAACCCAGCATTGTCCATATTTAACTGGCCTTTTCGATTTATAAAATTTTTGAAGTATAGCTTTGCTGCCCGTCCATGAAGTAGGATGTTGACCACCACTGAAACTTCCCATCCATTTTCCTTCCACCACACCTCCTTCATCGGGCGAATTCACCTAAAATTTATGAAAACCATTCAAAATCTCAAACTTGTCATATTTTTTTAATAATTAAAATGTAAACTTACAATTGCCGAAATATGGCGCGAAACTTTGATAGGATCAGATCTCGATACAACGTTTAAAATGCCTCCATGTTTGAGAAGATAACAAGAGGCTTCCAAAATTCTTTCTTCAAACTATATAAGATATTTCACTTCCAAAGTTATCTTAAGGTCTTTAAAATTTATTTAATAATTATTAAATTTACCTGAGCATAACTCCATGCACTTGGTTTTAAGCTATTATAAGTTCCTCTCCAAATCAATCCAGTATCATTTAAAATAAACTCCTTCCTTTGTTCAGCATCCTCCAAGAACACTTGATCCTCTATTATAAACCATAAACTTTAGAAAAATTGCAATTTACCCAATAAAATCAATATAATTTAAATGATTAACTGGTTAATAATTCGTTAATGGAATTCAACAATTTTCTTATAATAATTATTTCTTTAATGATATATAGTAGTAGAATTAATCAAATATTGAGTTTTCACTAAGTACTCAAGTAATGCTCAAGATGAAATTGATTCTAATATCTTAATTTAATTTTGTTAAACTATAAGAAACAAACAGAATTACAAGATTATGTATAATAATGGATACAATTAATCATTTTATGAAATAAAAATATTAAAATGAAGAAGGAAACAATGCTATGAATATTTAAATAATTAAATTACAATAATGGAAGATTATGATGATAAACCAACAAGATTTTCTGAAGAATTTTAACATTTCATATAAAACAAAGTTTATAAAATAAATTTACATATATTTATAGTTGCATTTTCTCTAAAAATAGAAATTTACGTTATGATTTATATCTTCCTGGGTTTACGCATATCCGGCTTACGTAAATCTGACTTTATATGAAATGTTTCCTGTAACATTTTTTTGTGATATAGAAAATAAACCAGTGTGGTATTATATATGCAAGTTATATATCCAAATAAGTAGTTCCTTGTGATGAATATTGTGAAATAATTTCGATATACAGTTAATTCAATTAACTTTAAGGGTTAGTTCCCACCAAGCTGCGAAAAGCGATAGGCGAAGCGAATTGACGTCAAAAAAGTCCAGGGCTATCTGTATATAATAGTTTGTATAATGTAAATATTGCAGCAAAACTATACTTAACTTGCTGTTATTTAAAATATTAAATTATGAATGTGTTAATCTTTTGATCTTACAAAATCATTGCATTTTTATTAAATTATAGTGGTTCCTGATTTAATGTTGCCTCACTTAACATCATATCACTATTATGTCACAAGAAAAAACTAATTTAATTAATTATAAAGTTTTTAAGGCAGCAGGACAGAATGAAGTCCTATTTTCTTATGTTTCCTGCAAAAGAGATAGAAAATGTGATGAAATCTATAATGTAATTGTAGAAGACTAAGTAACCATATTTTATATGAGTTTTAACTCAAGTATACACAATAATTTGTAAGAACAGTTGTAGTAAACTATATTGCAATAAGATAATTTGTTGGATTCACCCATATAGAAATGCTTCAATTTTCCAGTCAGAGGGCCTATGATTGAATTAGAATCTACCTCTAGGAAAATTTATGAGTTCAGAATCTGGATTCTCTATCCCCTTCTAAAATCTAGCTGATCTCCAATGTATAGTTGACATTTGATAGTAATTGAAATGGCATTGTTAATAGCAAATGATTGAAAACTAACATTAAGAAAAACTAATCACAGATATATAAGGCACTTTAGAATTCATAATTATTATTAGAAAATAATTTTCTTTCCTATAAATCATAACATATAATTGGTATGTAACATTTTTGCAATTAAAATTTACACTTAAATCATGTTTTTTATTCATTTCATTGCATTATTAAACAATATAATAATGATTAGATGATAAAAACTACCAAATAGTATCAACTCTAGTATAAAAAAGAATAAGCTGTAGGAACATAACCCTGATTTATAGGTCTGTGGATTTTTTGGTTTCAGTTTATGTTTCACTTTAAATTGTGCTTTTTAAGAACCTAATTGTGACATTAAATGAAGACCCATTGTGTATAAAATTCATTTCCAGTTTAGAAATTGGATTACCTTCAAAGATAATCTGGAATTTGCTATATCTAACTAAAACCATAATTATCAAAATTACAATAGATATATCAAAAATGTTTATCCTTCATAAACATTTTTGACAAATCTCTTTCTTCTTATCAATCAAAGTTATGCAATTTTGTTTGATTTTTGAATTCTTGATAATACAGAAATCAGAAATTGAATAAGTTTAGACTTATGAGAGCAAGATATTTAACTTAAACATTTCTGAAGAATAATAACAACCTGCTATATCCTGTTTTAAGTTATTATGGTTCTATAATTATATATACAGATAGTCCTCAATTTACAACAGTATGCACTTACGACGGCCAAAAATTATTGCTAAAAATTCCCTAATTCAGCTTTGTTGCTTGCATATACATACATATATATGCTTTTGTATATGCATGGCAGCATTGCCATTAGTTGGCAAACATAGTCTTATTACTGTATTTCGTCGTAATTCTTTCATGTCCAGTAAAAGAAATAATACTACTGATGAAAATTCCAACATAAAAAAGGCAAGGAACGCACTTACGACGGCCAAAAATTATTACTAAAAATTCCCTAATTCAGCTTTGTTGCTTGCATATATATACATATATATGCTTTTGTATATGCATGGCAGCATTGCCATTAGTCGGCAAACATAGTCTTATTACTGTATTTCGTCGTAATTCTGTCATGTCCAGTAAAAGAAATAATACTACTGATGAAAATTCCAACATAAAAAAGGCAAGGAAAGCTTTATTTAACTGTTTTAAGTTAAATAGAAACCTAATTTATGAAAATATTAAAACAAAACAAACAAATCAAGAATTAAAAAAATCCTCGACTTATGACAGAGACATTGGAATGGAACCCTGTTATAAGTTGTCAGAATCGACTTACAATGGAGAACTTTGGAACAGAACCCCATCGTAAGTCTAGGACTACCTGTAATATGTATGGAATAAACAGGCACAATTCAAATCATGCATTTACAATAAGAGATTGCTTTTATCAATTTTATTATATATAATAGTCACATTGAATGTACTTAACAATATCCAGCTGATTTTAACTTGTCAATTTGCTTTGAAAATACTGGCATTAACTACTAAAAATTATGAAATTTATTTCCTTACTGACTAAATTCATTAGTTCATAACAAAATTTGAATGTATGGCAACTTTACTATGACTGTCCATATTGACTTGTTAAAATTTTTACATTTCAATATTGTTTTATCAGAATTTCTTTGATATTGAATATGAGATAACAGTGAAAATTATCATGTATAAAATATTTTAAGGAAATGTATTTTTAAAATAATATATGACAAATAATTATATATAAATATGCACAAAAATATGAAGATGAGAAGTATATACATAAATAATTTTTAGAAGATTAATAAATCAAAAACAGTAACATCATCATTATCATTAAAATCACAATACTAAAGGTAAGCATAATTTATTGAAATAGTTACTATAAGATTAAATAAAATTTTCAAATTGACATATTCTTTAACTAGATCATATATATGTTTATTTCTAACATAATTTGATTAGTAAAGAATGTTAAAAAATTTTTTTGATTGTTAAATAAACAATCTTATGAGAATTAAAGAGTAACAAAATCAAGTTAGATGAAAATTAAATTCATATTTTATAATTTGTGGGATATGTCAATTTTATTTACCAGCATATCATACTTTAATTATAAATATTCATTATTAATTTTACTTTTAAAATTTTTATGTCAGATAAAGCTTGATTAATATGATGTATTTTTCAGCTTATGGTTCAGAAGATTCCGACGATGAAAATAACTCAATTGGAAGTCCCCTTCCCATGAAACGAAAATCGAACGATTTGCCAAAAGTATCAAGGAAGAATTTTAGTACTCATAATAATAAATATATTATGTAGATAAAAAAAATGTACAAAAGTTAATTCACTTCAGAAACTTCCTTTGAATTGTTTCCTCTGTAGAAACCATTTAAAAATTGTTCTGTGGCATAAAAATGTTTTTAGTCATTGACACTTTTTACTTCTCAGGAAAGTATTTTTTAGCACATCATAATTATGCTAATTGATTACAGGTTACTTATGCCATATTAATGAAATGACCACAGGTAATATTAGGTCGCTTTAATTTAAAATTTTTTTCCCTTTTCCATCTCTAGCAGTAATTTGAATCTTGATCTTCAAAATCTCTTAAAAGGAAATTCATCTTAAAATCATAATGTTTCTCTTTCATAAAATTGTTCTTGGAAGGAACAAAACAAAAATAGTTTTAAGATCCTAAATGATAATAAAAAAAGAATATATTTTTATTTTGTGATTGTTCTTGTATTATTTCAAGTAAAATTAGATAATTTTAAGTGTTTAAGATTGTTTTCAGATATATTAAAAGAGAATTACTTTTAGTCTTTAAGAAAGAGACAAGAGAGAATGCAGGTAAATACTGTAGTTATTAATGGAAATATTAATTTTTATAAAAATTTTTAACCATAATAACCAGTAATAGTAAATATTGTATATAGTGTCATGTCCAGTTTTCATGCATGTGCAAGTTTTGTAATAAGTGCAACTGTTTTTATAATTTGAATATTGTCTGAATGTATGATATGATTGGATTTCTAATTTGTTTTTTCTGCATTATATATCTTTGTTTATGAATATTCCTTAAAGAAATTGGAATACAGTAATTAATTCGCATTATTTGAGATCAGTTTAATCTGTTATATGTTAGTTGTCAGTAATGGGCATTCACTGATTTAATGCATTTATAAAAACTGTATAAAAAATACACACAACTGAACATATAAATTGAAAAAAATTGCTAGGAAACAATGTTTGCATGTTTGAAAATTGACATAATTTATGCCAATCTTAAAAATAAATTTATAATTTATTTAAAAAATGACTTTAAAAGATTAAAACAAGGCATTTAATTGTCGAAGAACCCTTCAAAGACAATTTTCAGCAGTTGGGACAGTAAGGTTATCCCTGTTTATGAATTTTCTCATATAGGAACATGCCAATTTATTTTTAAATTTTTGAAAAATTTAAAAGTTGTACAAAAATTACAAAAACTACAATAGCAAAATGATCAAGTAGAAAATTTTTTTTATAAATTTGTATTTTTATTGTGTAGTAATATAGTATATTTATTATAAAACTTTTTTACAGTAAATATACTGCATATATTACACAATAAAGCATAAATTTGTTTAAATGTTTATACTACACAATAAAGCACTGTAAATTTCATCAGACATGTAATTTTATTATAGTTCCAATAAAATTATCTTAAATAATGCCTATACAGAATCATGTACAAACCACTTCATATTATTAATTTTTATTAAAATAGTTTTGTCATGAATAAAAGGTTTTTGATTTAAAAAAAATTATAAAAACTATCTTGTTTTTAATGAAATACATAAAAATTGCCAAAATTTTTTTTCAATTTATATGCTTTAAGTTGGTGCATTTAGTTTTATATCCTTTTGTTATTAATTATGTTGCATTAGATACTGGAGTGTCCATTAATGGACAACAGACTTATAATGAAAACAGGAATAAATTTGGGAATATGAAATTTTGTAATTGAAGCTTGTATACATCTGCATAAAACTTAATTTTGTAGCCTATTTAACTACTGATTTGCATAAATTAATACTAAATTAGTTTGCATATCTAGTCTCTTAATTATTCTAAATACTGTATTACTAAATTAGATTTTATTAGTAGTATTAATAGCTTGTTTAAAAATAAACATTGATCATAGAACTGGAAAAAAAATGCAATTCTTGTTGCAAATAATTAGTTGTGTTTAATAAATACAGGCTTCAAGAAATTTCAGATATTCCAACAGTCGTACCCAGAGACGCAATATCTACTTATATGTAATGCATATAATATCTGGAATGAGTTCACAACGTAATCTATAAATAAGCATTCGTGATTTTTTTTAATTAATCATATGATTCTACTCGTTTAACAGAATACTTTGGGCTGAAAAAATGAAACATTGTTCAAAATCACTGTATGTATTCAATTTATTGACTTGTTGCATAATATACGGTATTCAGTAATCATAATCGGATGAAAAAATGAAATTTGAATAAAGTTTTTTTTTAGATTCCATTTAAGTGTGCCGCATAATTCAGAAAATTAACGTAATCATAGTCTGTCAAGGTATGCAAGACAAAAATTATTGAAACAGAATTTATTCGGCAATATAACTTTTCAGAATTATATATCGGGTGGGCAAACTTCATGTCACTACCAGCCACACAGGAGAATCTTAAATACTTGAGAGCCGCAATTAGTTTCTGGATCAATGGGAGTTGCATCAGTTTTTTTTTTCAAGTAATCTTAACAATGGTTTCGAAAATTGTTTATTATGTATTTTACATTCATACAATAAATGAACAAATTATAGATTTTTCATGATACGGAGTCACATTGAAGATATCAGAGCCGCAATTTGCCCGCTGTGTTTATCTCTAAATACTTCGATCATCATGAAAATATTTAAGAATTGGAGTACTAGTTTAAAAAATTCATGTTTTTTTAATGAATTATTATTCTGTTTAGTAAGCATTAGAAGTAGTCACTTTCTCTCTGTAGAAAAGAACAAAGGTAAGTTGAAAATTTCTTGATTCATATTTTCATATAATTACTATCGGCAGATAGGAACCTCTCGGGATCGCCATTACGAACGCGATAATTCTGAATTTTAACTACAAAATATTTGTAGAATTAAAATTTATATTTTAAATATATAATTGTTTAGAAAGTTGTGTTCAAAGATCTCTGGATCGAGTTTTTTGAGGAGGAAAAATTTGATTAACTTTCATAGGTTAATGTAATGTAGAGTATTGATCGCCATTATGAATGCGATAATTCTGAATTTTAACTACAAACTATTTGTAGAATCAAAATTTATATTTATATATATAATTGTTTAGAAAGTTGTGTTCAAACATTTAGCAGATTGGAAAGACGGATGTAATTTCAAAGATCTCTGGATCAAGTTTTTTGAGGAGGAAAAATTTGATTAACTTTCATAGGTTAATGTAATGTAGAGTATTGGTGCACAATAGACCAATGATGGTCGCAGTGCTTGGGCTGAAACACGCGTTGTACTACTACTACTACTACTACTACTACTACTACTACTACTACTACTTTACTATTACTATTAAGGTCTATATTTTACTATTTGAAAATTAAAAACTACTACTAGTAAGAACATAATTTGAATTTAAAAATTAATATTATAACAGGTCGCAGTGCTTGGGCTGAAACAGGCCCCTCCCTATTCACTACTACTAATGTAGAGTATTGCTAGAATCACTTGGGCTTGAGTTTGGCGGGTTTTTTGTCAACAGATGACAGTAGCAGGCTGTCCACCCCTGTGGAGGATGGGATCGACCACGGCTGACTGCTCAATGTTAGAAAAAGAAGGACGTCGTTTGGTTGCCTATTTTCGCGAAAGTAGCCAGTCAAACGCCGTCGTCACTTTTTCTAACATTGAGCAGTCAATCCAATTAGGATCCGGATCCCATGATAAATATTTTCGAGGAGTGGACTCGGATCTCCAGGATGGCGAGCCGAAGCGTTTCAACGCAGCTGCGGCTATTATTTGATATAAACATTTGTTTAAAACATCCAGAAAGATATCTAATGATGGATAAAATTTTCAATACTTTAGAAATTGGATTATATAAACAACAATTTCTCAGTGCGAATTGGAATTATCCGTAATTTTTATAATTTGCGCTAGTGAAGTGTTTTATCCGAAATATACAGGGTGTTTCTGAACTCCACGTACAAACTTGGAGGGGACGTAGAAATCATCAATAGGAATCAGAATCACAGGAAAGCAGGGTCTCAAATAGATAGGTGGACTGAGCGATCTCTCGAGGTCAGCACGTCCGGGTTTCTCATTGTAGCCGGCGACTTAGTGAGGTGAACATGAATCCTTTTACTAACGCCGATTTAGGGATGCCATGAAGGCCATTGTCTACGAAACGCCAATAAATTCTGAAATGAACCTTGTTACAAGAATCGCCATCGCTGCTGCTACGATCCGCGAAACGTTCAGTGTTTTTGAACATGTTCGCCAATCCATGCAGCGTAGGTGTCAATCGTGCATGAATGCCGATGGGCGGAATTTCGAACACCTCCTGTGATGCTTCTATTGTACTGTTTTTTTTTTGTGTAATAAAGTGCTTCATACTGCTTTCTGTATTGTGTCCTTGCTTTGTCTTTAATCACTAGAGGGCGGCATATGGGACCCTGCTTTCCTATGTGATTCTGATTCCTATTTATGTTTTCTTCGTCCTCTCTAAGTTTGTACGTGGAGTTCAGAAACACCCTGTATTTGGTCTGGATTTTAAAATATTACAAACATGATCGCATCACTAAATAGGTCAATTTGAGAATCACTTGTTCTTTATTTACCATTATATTTTAAAATGAGCTTTTTTAAATAAAGTATATTGGGAAATTTGCCAATTGAATATCCGCTTTCTAAAAAAATAATTGATTTAGCACCCATTCTAACTAAGCAATTGGATTATCATCAATAATTTAAAACCCAATTCTTATCACTGGAAGTTCGGCTGTAATGAATAGGTTTGAAAAAATATATCTAACAGATTACAATTCATCTAATCGGGACATATGGGATTTGGATGACAAGCAGTATCCATGGCCAGATGAATATGCAAAATTTTCGCAATAGAAATGAGTATTGATTTGAATACGCTTTTTTTAATATCACCATGGTCTATAAATGTATATGGTCCTCCCACTTCGACGCCGTTGCTGTAAGATTTTGAATGACTAATGCTATTCAATGCTACTCAAAAGTCATTGTTAAAAATAATAACAACAATCAGTTGCCTAATGGGGAATTTGAGAAATTATGATTGCCAATTTATTAAATTGGCAGTCATAATTTCTCAAATTAAATGCATTGGCCTTTAATTAAATTGCAAATAAAAACTGAATTAATTTCAGAAATCTAAGCATGGAGATATTTATCTTGAAAAATCATTTCTAAAGTTTTTCATTTATATTTTTTATTTTATTTTTTTAAATTGTACAGTAATCAATCTTATTATGCCCATTATTCGAAACTGTAATGTATCGGATTGAAAAACATTGTAAATGCTAGTAATAATATTTACAGAAAACAAAAAATACTTAAAACAATTTTGTGAAAGATAACTAATGAATGATAAATATTTAAACAATTTTGTGAAAGATAACTAATGAATGATGCATAAAAAATATTCTTAAGGAGTTTTATAATGAATATAAAATATTAAGGATTTCAAATTTATCACAAAAATATAAAATTTTGAATTTGTATCTAATGAATTTTTAAAACATTAATATCTCATATAATTAACAACTTTAAAAGAAGCACTTTATAACAGTAAACTCAATAGATATTTTTTATTTTACTTTTTTGAAGTACTTTCGGCTATACACCATCCTCAGCGCTATATGTTACCTATATAACCTATATGTTTACCTATATAACTATAGGTTGTTATATAAGTTACATATAGCACTGAGGATTGTGTATAGCCAAAAGTACTTTGCAAAAGTAAAATAATAAATATCTATTGAGTTTACTGCTAAAAAGTGCTTGTTTTAAAGTTGTTATTTAGTGAATTTAAGCAGTTTGATTTTCATAAAATTAATATGAAGATACAGATTAATGTATTATATAATTTTATTCGTTGAAATTATGAATGAGTTTAGATTTTTTAAATCATATTTTGCAGATGAGTGATTAACACATTTATTGAATTCAGTTTATTTGAAAATTGGGAATATATTTAATATTTCTGAATTCCAAATTAAAATTCTGTGATTAACTTCTGTATATGCTAAAAAAATAAAACACACACAAATCAAACATATTTCTTTGGATTGCTTTTAATCCTTTGTTTTCAGATCTTCATATACATAAATAAAGCTATAATAAAATCGTAAATGTAAAATAAAATTTTAGACTTATATGTTGAAGAAATTCACAGATGATTAATCGAAAATGTTCTAAATAAACATTTAAAATTTATCTGTGTATTCAGCATAGCTTATTATATTTCACATAAAAACTGATGACGATAACGACAATGAAAGACAATATAATAATTAATAATAAATTTAGTACAAATATGTGAAAAATTACAGTAATTTTTCTTAATGAACAAATTTTAAAATTAAAATGGACATAAAACATTTTTGGAATTTTCTGATTTTATTTAATTTGAAAATGCTCATTTAAAATATTTGAAATTTGATATTCTGTACTCTGATATAATATATGTGATTTTGAAATATTTATTATTAACTTTTCATTTACTACAATAAAGTATCTTTTCAATTCAACTAGCATTATTTATGAATTGCAAAAATTTTTTTTCTAAAAAAAAAAATGCGTTCACATTTTGAAAGCACTTCATGAATATAATTATCAGTTTGTTATTCAAAAAGCTTATTTGCATAAGATAAAAAAAGTTTATATTCTACATCAGAAAATATTTTTTTTGAGAATTGAAGATGTTTTATTTAGATTAAATTTATTTTATTAGATCAATCTTGCAAGAACTATTTTATTTTTTAGAGAGTATTATTGGATTTTGTAACTTTTTCACTTATTATAAACTGTGAATGAAGTGAATGCAAAAAAATTTGATTTCAGCTAGCCAAAAAAATGTTTTTCCTTTGTTTATGCCAAATGAATTTTTATTTAAAATGCTTAATTTTTAAACATGCATTGGTATCAATAGATTCACTTAACAATATTTATTACAAGATCATTAACTAATGCTATTAATTCTTCATAATTTTCTCTACAGAGGAAGTTGCAAAAATCTATTTGAGACTTTTATTTGTTAAATTTTCGCAACTGAATAAGCAGATTAGAAAGTAGAGCATGTTAACATTTCTGTACTATCAAATGTTTCTCTAAAAACACCAGACTTCTTTAGATATATAAAATATTCCACTCGAAATGTGCAAATTTTTATAACTTTGACTTTTGAATAGCATTACATTGTTAACTATAAAATTTAATAATAATAAATGATGTGAAAATACTAAAATAATCATTCCTCGAATTTTTAAAACATAAATTCTCTCTAATAACTGTTTCGAAGCAAATTCATGTACCGTAACCTAAATTTACTTAATTAAATAATCTGGTTATTGGATTATAACTGAATTTTCAAAATGAAGAAAACATTTTCCCAACATTAACCTGTTTATACAATATCAAATATATATATTAAAAGTATTTGCATATTTTATATTAAAAAATAAAGTAAAAAATTATTTACATTTTGCAGTAAATGCTGATGTATTTAATTACATTCCTTAGAAATCATTAAATGATTGTGTGAGATTCTGAAAAGAATGAGTGATAATTAAGAAGTTATGTTAATTTTTGATTATATTATCCAATTTTAAAAATTGTTTACTATCTTAATTACTTATTATTATTTTTTAATATATATAAATAATCATTCTACACTTGCAAAAATTGATACTTTTTGTTACATTTCTGTACTTATCATCACTTTAGACTAGTAAAACATCATTCTGGCATTAAATCATGTAAGAGTTGAAATTTGTATATTAAAATAAATTAAAAAAAACAATGTGAAGATATATTTTATAAATATATCATATCATCTGTCTGATATTTTAATATTAAAAATTTTTAGAAGAAAAACAAAATGGCTTCTGTTATTTTCATTGTTATTATTCACTGTTGCCAACTTATAGTTTAAAAAAAAATTTTTTTTTTAATTTTTGGCAGATTTAGAATGTGTCTTTTTTTTAAATTTTCCGTTAAAAAAAATATTTTTATTCTTGGTTACATGTCAACTTTCTGTAGACATTTTTTATTAACGCGAAATGATTGCCGCTGCCACTTTTATAAAAATTCGAAAAAAAATTTTTTTTTGTTTATAAACGTAAACGACCGGCAGATGTCGCTACTGTACTGTGTATATGGCTTCGGGATCGATCCGGGACTACAAATAGCGAGTAGCCCGACAGTAGTCACCTCCGTCTGGCACAGAGCCAAGCCGTCTGCTAACGTCTGACTAAAAATGATGGAGAAGGACTCTACCAAGTGTCACAAACAGAAAATATAGTAATGGAAGGAATACCGGAGACGGAATTGTAGACATAAAAAAAAAAGGGTTATCCGAGCCAACGAGGATGTCCGCATCCGCAGCAAATGGTGGAGTGGGAGACAATTCCCACTTTCCAGCGGTGGTCGAGTTAAACGTCGGTGGTGTTTTCTACACCACCTCGCTGGCAACGTTGACAAAAGAACCGAATTCGTTACTGGCACAGATGTTTGGAAGTAAGGGAAGACAGGGAGTGATGAAAGATTCGAAAGGTAAATACTTCATAGACAGAGATGGTGTACTGTTCCGTTACGTGTTGGACTATCTGAGAAACCAGAAGATGATACTACCGGAGAACTTCCACGAACGTGATCGTCTTAGAAACGAAGCGGAATATTTCAACCTGCCAGATATGGCCGCTGAGATGGTTCCAGCATCAAGGTTGACACACCAGAGCCAATCGTTGGCCGGCCAACCAGGTTACATAACTGTTGGTTACAGAGGGACGTTCGCATTCGGTAGAGACGGACTTGCCGACGTCAAATTTAGAAAACTGACACGTATACTTGTGGCTGGGAAAGTGACGATTTGCCGTGAGGTCTTTGGCGAGACGCTAAACGAGAGTAGAGATCCCGATCGTGGCACCGAAGACCGTTACACGGCGCGTTTCTTTCTTAAGCACAACTCGTTGGAACAGGCATTCGATTGTTTACAAGAAGCCGGATTCAGATGTTTAACGGCAGCTGGTTCCGGTACCGCTTCCGGTGGTGTGGGTGAACCTATGAAACCAGGTATGGACTCGGAAGAAAATCGCTGGAACCACTACAACGAGTTCGTCTTCGTCAGACCTTAGAAAACAGGAAAAAAAAAAACCCGCAAAACGGATGTGACGTCGAGGGACCACCGATTATTTTCGTCTTTCCGGCAGGCGAAATATAAACACCTGGTAGAAATCCGGTGTTTCTTCCGTGTCTACACACACACATACACACGGTGAGTCCTTTATTTCCCCTAACCCCCTTAAAAAATAATTCTTTTCCCGTGTTTTTTTTTTTTTGGTTTCTGGAACTGCGGGCGCAAGCATTTTCTGTCGTTTTAATGTCGTGGTGTTGAATATTATCATCATCTTTACCGTCTGACGTATATATATACACAAAGACGTTTTCGTTAGTTAACACAAATCGGTGTTTTAGTATCGAAAAAAATATGTCGGTGTTACTGACAATTGTCACCGCCATTGTCTAAGTAACGCACACGCCTATATAGATAAGCTGCCAAACTATCTCCCAGGATTAAATATAGAAAGAAGGCATTTTTAACTCCCAGTTACCAAAATAATCGACCAAAAATTAACCCGGAAGAAACGGGAAAAAAGGGGTATACGGTACGCAATTATAAAAATTGACACTATCCGATTACCCGATTGATAGGGTGTGGTTTGTCGTTATATCAAAGGTCAAAATTAACTCAATTTTTGTAATTTTGACGTTTAATCTGTTCTTTTCCTGAAAATAATATACTTCCGACAGACAGACACACACACAAGTACAATGGGAGCGAATCTGGAAACAGATGCGAAAGTACTTTCGGAACTCATGAAATATTTAAAACGACGTTCAATAAAAAAAACTGTAGCAACGTCTCCTCTCCAAATTTTAACATTAAAAAATTATTTAACAGAATAATGTTTGTTGCACACACTACTATTCAATAATTGTTACTGTAACAGCACCGAGCGGATTTAAAAAATTAAGATGAAAGTAACGAAAAAAGCAATCCTGTAGTAGTACTGTAGTCAGACGCGTGTAAGAAAAATGCCTTCTTTCGGTTTTAGTCTTTTTTTTTTTTTATTTTTCTTTTTCTATCGCACTAGTTCACACGACACACTAAAAACACACAAAATTACGAAAAAAAAAGCCCAAAATGCACGTAGTTTTTAGCCCAAATTTTAAAAAATAAGACGCACTTCTACGACGACATTTTCTTTTTTTCGTTTGTTCTTCCCCGGGCAGAGAAGCAAAAATTGTCTTTTTAAAATCTATTGTTCTCGTGTTTAACGTGTGTGTATACGTGCGTGCGTGTATGTATAAATAATAATAATAATAAATAAATAAAATATCATATGCGTTGCTTATTATAGTGATAGTTTGTATTTATGAGGATATAACTTATCATATTAGATGTAGTTCAACTATAGTTGCGAATGTCACGTAACACGGGCCTTTAACCCATTCATGTAATATAATAATAATAATAATAATAATAAAAGGGTATAATGTATCTGTTGTAGGCTCCTTTCTACGTGAAGTTCTCTTTAAAAAAAAAAAAAAAACATAAAAATTGAGGTTTTCGGCGTGGGATTCGAATTTAAAATTTAATTTTTATTTTTAAATTTTATTTTTTAATTTATAAAAAAAATAATTAAAATTATTTTTTACACTCTTATGAGTTCTGGCATGCTAGAAGAAGATAATCTGTTATCTTCTGTACAACTAGATCATTTTTGCAGATTAAATATGAGAAGTCTTGCGAGTGAAAAATATTACAAAAAAAAAGACAATTTTTTGCTTTATTTAAGCTGTTGTTTACAACAGAAAAGTAAAAAAAAAATGTATAAAAAAAGGGATTTGTACAGAATTAGAATTTTACAAAAAATATATATATATATAAATACAAATATATATTTAAAGTGCGATTGAAACGAGGCGAAAAAAATTCTTTTAAAGAGTGAATGGTTTTTATAATTAATTAATTTATTAAATTTGATTGATAACAACTCTGCTTTTTTTTTTTTGGATTTTTTTTTATTTGGTTACTGTTCTGGAAACTTAATTTAATATTTATGTATTTTTTTCCTTCTTGTTGGAAATTTTAACAGGAAAATATATATATATATATATCATAAAATTTAATTTTTAAATATATGTATTTTGTTGTTGTTGTTGTTTCGTTTAATTTAATTATATGAAAAATCCATTCGAAAAAATATTCAGTGTTTAATAATAAAAAAAATCAAGTTTGTATTATTGTGTATGATTAGTTAACATATATGTATATGAAAAAAATTAAGTCAAAATAAATAATGTTTTGATTGAAAATCGTTAACTTATAATATATTTATTTATTTGTGTTAATAAATATCCGAGATGTCGCGTGGAAAGTAATTTGAACATAGGATAAATTCGTGTTCAAATCGAGTTAACGAAGAAAAGAGAATTTTTTAAAAATTTAACAGTGCTCTTTCTAAGGAACTACTTTTAGAACTTTATGTATTTAAAATTGTTCTTACTCATCCATAACAATTTAAGAAGGTGGAAACTGTGTTATCGCTGTTGTTCTCGTGGTTTTCACTTAATTTGTAATCGATTTTTGCTTATCCGTGAAACTGATCTGTGTTAACTTTCATAACCATCGATATTCTTCTATTTTTGCATAAAGAACTCGCATTTATGCGGAGTATTTATAGAATCTCGTTATATGAGCCTGGTTATGCATATTGATGAATCTTATGCGTGTTAAACTCAATAACCATCGCTATTCTTACATTTTTGCAGATGAAACCTGCATTCATATGGATCGCTGCTTATGAAATCTTATTTTATTAGCCTAGTGATGCTTATCTATGAATCTGACCCGGATAACCATCGCTATTCTTACATTTTTGCAGATGAAACCTGCATTCATATGGATTGCTGCTTATGAAATCTTATTTTATTAGCCTAGTGATGCTTATCTATGAATCTGACCCGGATAACCATCGCTATTCTTACATTTTTGCAGATGAAACCTGCATTCACATGGATTGCTGCTTATGAAATCTTATTTTATTAGCCTAGTGATGCTTATCCATGAATCTGACCCGGAAAACCATCGTTATTCTTACATTTTTGCATATAGAACTTGCATTTATGTGGATCATTGCTTATGGAATCTTATTTTATTAGCCTAGTGATGCTTATCCATGAATCTGACCCGGAAAACCATCGTTATTCTTACATTTTTGCATATAGAACTTGCATTTATGTGGATCATTGCTTATGGAATCTCATTGTATGAGCCTAGTTATGCATAACTATGAATCTTATCGTTATTAAACTCAATAATCATCCAAATCTTACATTTTTTTTGCATTTAGATCTTATATTCATGCGGACTGCTGCTTATGGAACTTCACTTTGTTAATCTAGTTATGCATATCCATGAATTTGATCGAATAATTCATCTCCATTTTTGCATATAGAACTCGCATTTATTCGGACTACTTATGGAATCTCATTGTATAAGGCTGTTTATGCATATCTATGAATCTGATCTGTATCAAACTCAATAACTGTCAATATTCTACATTTTTGCATATAAAACTTGCATTTATGTGGATTTCTACTTACGAAATCATACTTTATTAGCCTAGTGATGCTTATCCATGAATATGACCGTATGTTAAGCACCGAATAACCATCACCATTTTCCCATTTTTGGATATAAAACTCGCATTTATGCGGACTGCTTATGATATCTCTTTTTATGAGCCTAGTTATGCATATCCATGAATCTGATCTATATTAAACTCAATAACCATCCTATTCTCACACGTTTACATGTAGAACTTTCATTTATATGGAATTTCATTCTATTGACCTAGTTAAGCATATCCATGAATCCAAATCATCGTCATTCTTACATTTTTGCATATAGAACTTATACCTATGCGGATTGCTTCTGGAATCTTACTCTACGAATCTTGTTACGCATATCTGCAGCTCCATAGCCATCATTATCCTTCCAGTTTTTGCATATAGTACACGTATCTATGCGGATTGCTTCATAGACACTCATGCAATGAGGATAGTTATGTTAAATTCTTAATAACCATGGTCAGTTTTGCATAAGGAACCAATATCTGTGCGGACTTCTATACAATCTCACTCTACGATCCTGCCTATGACCATCCACAAATCTATGATTAAAATTAATAATAACCATTGTCATTCTTCCATTTTTGCGTACAAATCTCTTACTTACGCCAACTGCTCCTTACTTAATATCATTCTGTGAGCCTAATTAATGTTCACGTGTGATCATTCGAACTTATTTCGGTTCTTATCTGTTAACCCATCTATTCTATAGATCTGCAGTCGTCTTGCTAAATCGCATTACGTGTCAGAAGCCTATAAATATCTTTTAAGAGAGTCGGTAGTTACGAAATTCATTACCATCTAAACAACAGATTACGCTCGACTAATACTTCTGACGTTAATTAAAAATTAATATTCTTATCCGTGATGATGATGATGTCATCTGAATAATTCTCTCGATAGAATATAAGTATTAATGAATAAATTAACTGCCCATAAATATTTATTAAGAGGTGCAATCGTTAAAGTCGTACCTTATTATTATTATTATTATTATTTAATTATACATAAAAAATTCATAATAATAATCATCCTTCATAAATGAATTAGTGACATTCGGTAAAAATGCTAAACAGTCAAGATTGGTCGATGCTCTTTTTTTCTTTTATTTTTTAACGGTGGCTACACGCAAAATCGATATTTTTCTTCTTCTTCTTCCTCTTCTTCTTCTACTTTCATCAGATTTATACAGAAATAGAAAAGTGTGGACTGACGTTTTTCTTTCCATCGTCATCGCTGTACTGATACTTGGATTACTATAAAGGAGTGTAGATGTAAACTGTCAAAAACTGTAATTTGTAAATTCGGGGGTATAAATATCATAAAAAATTCGATTTTGTTTTATTTTTGACACTTTTTGCTCGTGTTCTACAGAGAAAAATGCTGATATCCAGCGATATGTCGTGCGATATTCTACAATCTGTTCTGTAGAAGATTGTGGACGATTGTAGGAGAAATAGAAAAGTGTGGACTGACGTTTTTCTTTCCATCGTCATCGCTGTACTGATACTTGGATTACTATAAAGGAGTGTAGATGTAAACTGGCAAAAACTGTAATTTGTAAATTCGGGGGTATAAATATCATAAAATATTCGATTTTGTTTTATTTTTGACTCTTTTTGCTCGTGTTCTACAGAGAAAAATGCTGATATCCTGCGATATGTCGTGCGATATTCTACAATCTGTTCTGTAGAAGATTGTGGACGATTGTAGGCTCTTTATGTTATATTTTGAATTTTATGGGTAAAAAAATAATTAAATTCTCCCATTACGCGCATATTTATCGCATTCGGAAGCTTTATTAAAGGTAGAATGGGATTATGAAGTGTATTGACTGTATATGGCATTTATACAGAAATAAAAAAAAGTGTGGACTGAGATTTTTCTTTCCATCGTCAGCACTGTACTGTTACTTGCATTACTGTAAAAGAGTGAAAAAAAAGTGTGGATTGAGATTTTTCTTTCCATCGTCAGCACTGTACTGTTACTTGCATTACTGTAAAGGAGTGTAGCTGTAAACTGGCAAAAACAGTAATTTGTAAATTGGGGATAAAAATATCCTAAAAAACGCAATTTTGTTTTATTTTTGACACTTTTTGCTCGTGTTCTGTAGAGAAAAAAGCTGATATTCAGCGATATGTCGTGCGATATATCGCTGAATATCAGCAATCTGTTCTGTAGAAGATTGCTAGATTATGGACGATTATAGGCTTTTATGTTGTCAATTTTTTTAATATTTGGATTTTGTGAATAAAAAAAATAATTAATGCGCCCATTACGCGCATATTTATCTCATTCGGAAGCTTTATTAAAAGTAGAATGGGGAATTATGAAGTGCATTGACTGCATATGGCATTTATACAGAAACAGAAAAGTATATATAGACTGATGTCTTTTTTCCATCATTATCAGTGCACTGATATTTGGATTACTGTAAAGGAGTGTAGCTGTAAACCGACGAAAACCGTAATTTGTAAATTCTGGGGGGAAAATATCCTAAAAAATATGATTTTGTTTTATTTTTGACACTTATTGCTTATGTTCTGTAGAGACAAATGCTGATATCCAGCGAAATGTCGTGCGATATTCTACAATCTCTTCTGTAGAAAATTGTGGAGGACTATAGGCTCTTATTAATTTTTTTAAATATTTCGAATTTGTGGGTATAAAATAATTAAATTTGCCCATTATGCTCAATTTTATAGCATTCGGAAGCTTTATTAAAGGTAGAATGGGAGTTATGAAGTGCATTGACTGTATATGGCATTTATACAGAAATAGAAAAGTGTGGAGTGAGATTTTTCTTTCCATCGTCATCGCTGCACTGATATTTGGATTACTATTAAGGAGTATAGCTGTAAACTGTCAAAAACTGTAATTTGTAAATTCTGGAACGAAAACATCTTAAAAAATATGATTTTGTTTTATTTTTGACACTTTTTGCTCGTGTTCTGCAGGGAAAAATGTTGATATTCAGCGAAATGTCGTGCGATATTCTACAATCTCTTCTGTAGAAAATTGTGGAGGACTATAGGCTCTTTATCTTATTAATTTTTTTAAATATTTCGAATTTGTGGGTATAAAATAATTAAATTTGCCCATTATGCTCAATTTTATAGCATTCGGAAGCTTTATTAAAGGTAGAATGGGAGTTATGAAGTGCATTGACTGTATATGGCATTTATACAGAAATAGAAAAGTAATGTGGAGTGAGATTTTTCTTTCCATCGTCATCGCTGCACTGATACTTGGATTACTATTAAGGAGTGTAGCTGTAAACTGTCAAAAACTGTAATTTGTAAATTCTGGAACGAAAACATCTTAAAAAATACGATTTTGTTTTATTTTTGACACATTTTGCTCGTCTTTTGTAGAGGCAAATGCTGATATTAAGCGATATGTCGTGCGATATATCGCTGAATATCAGCAATCTGTTCTGTAGAAGATTGCTAGATTATGGACGATTGTAGGCTCTTTATGTTGTCAATTTTTTTCAATATTTGGATTTTGTGGATAAAAAATAATTAATGCGCCCATTACGCGCATATTTATCGCATTCGGAAGCTTTATTAAAGGTAGAATGGGAAGTTATGAAGTGCATTGACTGTATACGGCATTTATACAGAAATAGAAAAGTGTAGACTGATGTCTTTCTTCCCATCGTCAGCACTGTACTGCTACTTGGATTACTGTAAAGGAGTGTAGATGTAAACTGTCAAAAACTGTAATTTGTAAATTCGGGGGTATAAATATCGTAAAAAATATGATTTTGTTTTATTTTTGACACTTTTTGCTCGTGTTCTGCAGGGAAAAATGTTGATATTCAGCGATATGTCGTGCGATGTTCTACAATCTGTTTTGTAGAAGATTGCCAGATTGTGTAGGCTCTTTATATTATTAACTTTTTAAAATATTTCGATTTTTGTGGATAAAAAATAATTAAATTCGCCCGTTACGCGCAATATTATCGCATTCGGAAGCTTTGTTAAAAGGTAGAACGTGTAGTTATGAAGTGCATTGACTGCATACATCGTGTTACGTTTTGTTTAATAACGAACCGTCGGCCATAATTTGTAGATAATGTCTGAGAGATAATTTGCGATAATTGACTTACATTGTGTTTCTCACGTCTGTAAAAAGGATGTGAAATCAGTAGGAAGCAATTGCGTGTGTCCGTGGGGAGAACGTTCAACCTTCCAGGAATTCGCCATCTAAACCATTATCGTCAAGATAAACAAGATGATTCTGCACGTGTTGCAGATGAATCAGGAGGAGTTACCATGACGACAAGAATGGGAAATAAGTATGCAACAGTGTTAAATGCCATTATAATTCTACATTTCCCAACTTGATGGGGTTGTTATAACGTCCGGGATGTAACGCTTGATTACTTTATAACTCTATCTGCTCATTTTATGAACAACATTTTTCCATTTTTAAACTCATTAAACCCAGTCATTTTCTCAATCTTTCGCCTACACTATAATATTTTTACTCTCTTTGTTGCATTTTTTACATGATAAAATATATATGTGCGTGAATCTTAATTAGCGAGAGAGAGAACAACACGATTAAGGGAAGGAGGAACAAAAAAAAAAATTAATCATTAATTATTTGTCGAACCAAAAAAGAAAAAAAAATTATTTAATAATTAAAATATGACTTCTGAGACTTATTCGTAGAATTAAATAATTAATAAGAACAGTAATGAGCAGCATAATTACACTTTAATGAAGATGGCAAGAGTGGATTTTTTTTTTCGGTAATTAATAAAACTATCATTTCTGTCTCTTTTCATCAGCAATTGATTTTTTTAAAAAATCCAACAAAATTTCGTTCAATTTACTTAGACAAAATGCCCAAAACAATAGCGTTTTTTAGAAAATTTAATTTTCGCGTTTATTACGAATACGGCTCAAAAAACGAATATTTTTAATGATTATGTTATTAATATAATGCTATATAATGCTAAGAATAATTATTATCTCTTACTTTATCTCTTTAAACAAAACACTTCACGTAAAACTATAAAACTTCAGTTCATCTTACGCGAGTGTGTATCAGATACCATTCGCTCCCGGACATCCGCAAAGATGCACTGGAGTTTCTAATTAATTCTCAAACTATAAAAGTTTTAATTATAAAATTCTCTTTGAACAACAAACTGCTGTTAAAATTTAAATATTATATATATATATATATTCTGTACAGTTACGTATTGTTTGATGCAGTATTTTCTTCTAAAAGAACTCTTCTGGTTCGCGAAGAAATAAATAAATTATAAATATCTGATTCGACGCCATTTTTATAATTTGACGTCACGTTTCTTTACGATCGTAGAAAGTAAAAAAAAAGAAAAAAAATTAAATCGTTTGATTGAATAAATTGGGATAACTTCAACCAACTAAACGTATTCGAGATTGCTTTGACGAGTACGTCTTCATCTAGGTGCAGGAAATGAGAATTTTCTTTTGAAAATTCCTCTAAAGTAAGAAGGAAATTATAAAAAAAAATTTTTATATATATAGGAAAGCTAGATTAAGCAGAAACTGTTCTAGTTATTGAAGAAATTCAGCTGACACCGCATTTTCTGTATTCTTAATATGGCGACCGCATTAATTTTTATTTTATTTTATTTTTTTTTTTAAGGACGGAAAAGTTGAGTATTGCTTAGAGAAATGTCTTATTTCTGTTAAACATCAAACAAATTAAAAAAATAAATAAGTAAATAAATAAAACAGCGAACGGATGCCATGTTTTATTTACCATTATCCAAATAGGAGAGTGTACTTAAAGTTGCATTAAAATGTAAATAAATCAGCAAGAGGAAGGGGAAACGAATGAAAAATATTGTAAGAAATAAATCAGTAATAATATTTGCATACTGATAATGTTTTACATTTGTTTGACGTCATGAATTTTTTATATTTAAATAAATTTTTGCTTTTGAATAACAGCGAAACCGATAATGAGCGCAAACGTTTTGTAAAGAAGTGCGTGTTTTGAAGTTGCATTTTTTCAAAAATTATTATCGTTAATTTTTAGTGCTAATTTACTATTTTTTATATAATTTTTTATATATTTAAATAAATTTTAACGCTAGAATAACAGCGATGCCGAAAATGAGCGCAAATGTATTGTAGAGAAATGCGTGTTTTCAAAATTGCATTTTTGTCAAAAATTATTATTGTTATTTTTTAGTGATAATTTATTATTTTTTATATATATTTTTATATAATTTTTTAA
>AYEL01067169.1:0-30980 GCA_000484575.1 Olivierus martensii
CAACCACAGCGATCAAACAATCATCCGCAAAACATGTTAAAGTAGCTCCTCTTGGTGTGTCTGTTTC
The DNA here is from genome assembly GCA_000484575.1 of Olivierus martensii. Classification (NCBI taxonomy): domain Eukaryota; kingdom Metazoa; phylum Arthropoda; class Arachnida; order Scorpiones; family Buthidae; genus Olivierus; species Olivierus martensii. The sequence continues at coordinate 68 of AYEL01067169.1, forward strand.
GAAAATATCATCCATTAGTATGTTCCAGAAGCCAGGTCCACAGGAAGATCCCTGTGGAACCCCTCTGGTTACTGTCTTAAGTCTTTGGCACCATCTGAAGTTTAACTCTACTTCTCTTTCCTTAAAATAGCTTTTAGCTAAGTTTAATAAATTGGTTGGACATTTCTTTTCAACCAAAACTGCCAGGATTTTACACCACCAAGCATGGTTAAAGGCCCCAGTAATATCAAGCAAAACCAGCATACAGAAGGATTTCTTGTTGAGTGCTGTTCTAATTATATTAACTACTCTGTTAATTTCAGTAATAGTATTGCTTTGCTGTACAAATCCATACTGTTCCTCACTTAGTGGGGATGTCTTCTGAATATGGAAATTTATTCTATTAATCAGGAGTCTTTCCAATGTCTTTCCCATAAAGGGGAGAAGACAGATAGGTCTGTATTGGTTAGCCTTTGTTGAGATTATTCTACTGTTCTTCAGAATAGCACAGTAAATAGTCTTCTTTCAAGTCTTTGGGAATTTTCCAATTTTAAGGCACTTATTGTAAATATCAAGCAGTAGTTCTGGGTAGAAATTAAAGGTATTTTTTAGTATGTCCGCTGTTATGTGATTATGGCCAAGAGATTTCTATATGTTCAATTCTTGGATTACTCTTTCTACTTCCTCCAGTTTGAATTGGGTGTCCTCTGTTGCAGTAACTCTGGACTAAGCTGTTTGTCGCACTCTCTTATGAGTGTCTTTCTTCCCCTTCATTGTCATTTGGAAAGAATTCTTCTAATAGATGATGTGCTGCTTCTCGAAATAAACACTATTGCTTTTACAGATCATTGCGTCAGGGTTGGCTACCTGAAATTCATTTTTAATTAAAGAAAAGACCTTTCCCCAGGGATATCTATTTCTTTCTTCTTGGCAAAAATCCTTCCAAGACTTGTTCTTACTGGTTTTAATCTGTTCTCTATAATTCTTTTTTGCCTCTAAGTATAACTTTCTTTGTTCCTCTCTTAGCTTGCTGTCTTTTGCTCTTTAGTATTTGTCTTAAATTATTCATTATTTTACATGAAGCTGTTAACTCTTTATTCCACCATGGTACAGATTTGGTATGCACTTTTAACATTGGTATGCTCTTTTTGCAGCATTGATTAATAAATTCACTAAATTCTTCAACCAATTTGTCTATGTTGCAATTTGTCCTCACCATTTGTTTGAATTTGTGTATATCTTTACTAAGTTCCTTTCTAAATTTTTCCCAATTTGATCTGGAAGTGTTATACAGTTTCATCTGACTCTTATTGTTGTGGATTGTTTTATCTCTATGCAGATTTATTTTAAACATTATATACCTGTGTTGAGAAAGTGATTCCACGTCAGAGAGATTCCATTCTGAAATCAGATGGTTGGCACTACTGTTAGTTATTGTTAAGTTGATAAAGGTATTTTCCTGATGTCCTAAAAATGTCGGTAGTGCTTTGCCATTATGCAATATTAGATTATTTGAAGCCAGAAAGTGCAAAAAGTGCTCTCCTCGGCTGTTCTGTTTTGTGTCAAACCAAACTGGTGATCTAGCATTAGCGTCCAAGCATAAAAGGTGTGGGTTTTTCACTTTATTAATTAGATTATTCATTTGTACCAATTGGCCTTGAATATTATCAGATGGTCTTAAGTAAGTGTAGTTTAAAATTAAAGTTTTATTGTCAATTTCCAGTCGTACACAAGTCATTATATTTGTTGAGCAATCCTGAAGTAAAGATGTGTTCAAGTTTCCATTAATAATAATTCCTGTCAATTTATTTGCTGTAGTGAAACCAACTACTCTATCAGTTGCATATGGCTCCTGGATAAATGTAATGTCTATATTATTATCCTTTATAAACTGTTCCAAGTGGTTAGAAGCAACTTTACTTCTATCTAGATTTATTTGTAGACAATTTAATTTATTTGCCATTTTTCCTCCTTTGCTTCAGAAAGTGCTCGTTGAAACTCTAGACATGGGCATCTGTTCCACCAAGTTGAGTGGTTTGGATTTGCTATTTCGTTTCTTTTCTTGCAGATGTTATTATATTTTGTGCAAATTTTTACAATGGCCTCTGCCCTGCACTCTGATTCCTGGTGACCCTTTTCTGAGCAGTAAGAACAAAGCAGTTCTTCTTTGCAATCATGGAATAGATGTCCAAAAGAGTGGCACTTATTGCACTTCTGATAAGTATAAAAGGTTCTGATTCTAACACTATACCATTCCAGACTTATGCTATCTCTATTTTTATAAATTTCTCTTCTTAAATCTGTAGATGTTTCCAGTACCCATGATCTAGTTCCATTTTTAGTTACTCTAGGCAACTTAAATTATGGTCTAAATGTAGAATTCTCATTGGTTAATAACTGTTTGTTGAATTCTTTTATATTATTTTTGAGCTTCTCCTTTTCCCACAATTCTGGTATGCCGGACACCAGAATACATGATTTTTTCAGTCCCGGTCTTAAAGCTATAAAAACTTCTTTGTTTTTGTTAACTTCATGGATAAGTTTTGCTGCATCATCTAGTGTGAGACAACTCACTGCTATGCCTGACCTTGTCAACCTTGTTGTTCTCACACTAATGTTCAATTCCTTGATGTCAGTTTTGCTTTCAACACTTTCTATTAGTTCCTTTGGATGAGTAACCGTCCCCTCTAGCGGGTAGATTAGAACCACTCTATCACCATTATTCCTGATTGGTTTTTTTTTAGAATATCAGAATAAAAAGGTTCCTGAGAACTAACCTGGCTGCCCCTTGGACTATGATTTCTTCTTTCGCTTTCTCTTTTAGATCTTCATAGGCCGTCATAATTTTGTTGTTTAATGCTTTCATATTATTAAGCTCTTTTTTAATGGTTTCTTTAATGTGAATTTTGAGATACCTACCACTCTAGTTGCCTGTTTCCATAAATTTTCCGAAATCCTGTTGAATTCAGAGTTCCATGTATCAATTAACCGAATTTCTTGATTTGATAGTAATTCCGAAGATAGTTGTTGAGAATCTGTAGCGTCCATTGTGAGTAGATTTAATAAAGTGGGTTAAATCTGATTTGAAATCATTCAGCTGGGAATCAAAAGTTGTCCTTGTTGTGTGAACAACTTCCACGATGACTACAGCACTGGAGAAAGCTTCGGGAACAATATCACAATAAAATGGAGAGTGCTTGGAACAATAAAAGCTTGAAAGCTTTCAAAGTGAGATTAAGAATAACGTAGAATATTAAAAAGGCTGTTCAAAGGCAAAGATCAGTAACATCGATCGAATTCTGATAACTTCAGCTATACGAGGGTATAAAACACATATCACAAAATAAAATAAAAATTGTAGATAATTACCAAAATAACCGGAGCACTATTTAATTGCTGTTCACAATTATATGTCATGATTTATGAAAAAGATAGATAATTATTTTCTAATAAAAGACACTTTAGAATTCACGTTATATTTGTGATTAGTTTTCCTTAACATTAGTTCCAAATCATTTGCTAATATAACAATGTCATTCCAGGCCGCCTTATGTGTTGTCTATACCCATGGAAGTGTGCTGGATTATAGAAGAAAATAGATTAGACAAGACCCAAATTCTTCATATAAATTTTCAAAGAGATAGAATCTAATTTGATCCTTTATTTTCTGGTTGGAAAGTTGAAACATTTCCATATGCCAATCTGACTGATTGTCTTATTGCATTATAGTTTAATGTAGTATTCATAGACAATATTGTATATTTGAATTAGCATTCATAAAGTTAAATTTAGTTTTATACAACTATGCAAGAAAATATAAGAAAATAGGATTGTATTCTGTTCATTGCCTTAAAAACTTTAATTTTTTAATTAATTAATTTAGTGCTTTTTCATAAGAAAATAGGATTGGTGTGAAAACACAATATTTGTATTCTGTTCATTGCCTTAAAAACTTTAATTTTTTAATTAATTAATTTAGTGCTTGTTTATGATATAAGAGCAAAATGATATTAAATGAGGTAACATTAAATGAATTATTGTATTTGATTGGCTTATGGTTAAGTAAGATATCTAAAAAGTGATGATATACCTTTAATATATAGAAATTTGCTTTTATTCCCATGTCAAAAGTAATTTTATTTTCTATTGAAAATTTATGCCATTTTAAAACTTGAAAAATTGTAAATTATATATATTTTTTTGTTAAATTATAACATATTTTTCAAAATATTTGTTTTTATTCAATTTCTTACATACTATTCATTCAGAACATAATTTTTTATTCTGTTTATATCATATATAATATACTATTTGCACTTGTTTATATTAATTATATGTAGAGATGACTACATTAGAAATGTAATAATTCAAATTTTTAATATCTTACGTATTCATTCTTTACTTCCTGATTAAAATTGATATAGAAAAATCATATACACCACTTATCAAGAGAGAATTTTATTATTACAGAAACATTTTCTATCTATATGTGAGATTGTTTTCTTTTAGTAATGCAGTCAAAGATCATCTCACAAATAAGTTGAAAACATTTCTGTAGTAATAAAATTTTCTCCTGGTAAGTGCTGTATGTGGTGTTTTTCTACACCTTACATCAGGCGTACCTATTAGTTGGAGGGCTGCAAACTGCGGCCCGTAGGCTGCATTCGCCCTCCAACTAATAGCTATAATGCCAAAAATTTTATTGATAAATAAAATGAATACAAAAAATATGAAATCTGTTCCATATCTCAGCAATATAATTTATGTAATTTCTAGAAAAGTAATAAATAATAATTCATATGGTAAACTGTAGATGTCATTACAGTGTCATATTTCTACAAAAATAGATTTGATTAACCGTTAACCAGAATAAATGTCATTGCATAAGAAATCGGTTGCAAAACAGTCAGTGATCGGTTAACGAACATAATTCGTTCCAAGACAATGCTTGTTATCTGAATTGTTCGTTAACCGAGCATCGATTTACCTTAGGTTTTTACGGGAATTTGATTAATTCGTCCTAGAGACCCCCAAAAATAAATAAATTATATAATTTCTTACTATATCTATTTATATGTAATAACAATAACACACACACACAATAACACACACACACACACACACACAATAACACACACACACACACACACACACACACACACACACACACACACACACACACACACACAGGTTCCCTAACCTTCCTTGTAAGTGTGTGTGTATATATATATATATACACATATACACACACACAGTCTTGCATTTTCATCTATTATGCTTATTTTCCATTAAAAAATCTATCCAATGTCGATTGCCTTTCTCTTTTTATCAGGATTTTTGGAAGTGATTAATAGTATTATCGTTAGAGATCCCTAAGCATATTGACCTCAACCTGGTATTGGTGCCATTCTAACACCGAAATATTGTAAAATCTCTCGCTTATCTTCTTTAATAAATCTTTGATGTTTTAAGTTGTCTCTAAATTAATTTTAATCAGGAAAAACTACTGTTCTCCCATTCTTATCGATAAGTCCACAAACATGTAAAGCCTAAACCTGTCATTCAGTTAGGTTAGTTAAGCCGTCATATCCTCATGAGATATTTTTATCTGGTGGCGGCCACTTATAGAGTTCATCACAGGCTGGCCAACATCCATAAGGAGGTAAACTGGATTGTTAAAGGATGAGGCTCAACAGGCCGAGCCCAAACCTTCCCCTCCTGAAAAATTGGAGGACTGGGACCCAGACCCTACAGGATGGTAAGCCACAGCTTTACCACACGGCCATCCAGCCGACTTGTCATTCCATCAGTCCGCGAGTCCCACAGTTTATTCTGTGACGGTGTTCACTTAACCGAACATGTGCTCGTTATCCGAACATAAAAATCTTTTGCGAAAGTGTTCGTTATCCGAACTGCTCATTAACTGATCACCCACTGTACATTCAAAATCAAATAAAATCGCTTTGTCAGTCAAATCAACTCAATACCTTTTGTAATTTCATGGTATTTGTGTTTAGTATTTGTGCAATTTCCTAAACAGGCATGATTTTAATTACTGTTTCAAATTTAAAATGATTAAATTATAATTTTAATATATAATTTAAAAGAATTTCGATCCTGCCGAGCTTCTCTGAAAATGGCATTTCACTTTTTTGGACTGCTGGCATTATTCAAACCCATGATTCATATAATGACCAATAAATATATAAAGCTGATCTACTAAAAAAATTGGCTTAATTTTAACATGTCAATTTTTTATATCTTAGTCAACTAATGCACTCCTTAGAATTTTTCTATTTTGGCTACATAATTTTTTAAGAGAATTTTATCACCTCAGACAGTTATTAGATGAAGATGAAATTTTGGGATTTTTTGCGATCTTGTTTTATGCCCCTTTCCAATCAGATAAATTACTAAAGAGCAGAATCACTTCCAACCATGGGCTACACCCATACTCATAGAAAGGATCAAATGGTGAAGGATAAGGATTGCTGGGAAAGTGCAGCCCTAGGCTATATTTCATTGATGCAATATGGCCCTTTCTCCCAAAAGTTTTCCCATCCCCTGTCTTACATGTTTATGTTCCTTTCAGCCTATATTATTGTTTTAGAAAAGCTGTGATTTTTTACACTACTTTTAGCATATTTTCCAAAGGAAAGTGAGTCTTACAAGATTATTATTCAATATACAGTTGATTCTCGTTATTCGCAGTAGTTACATTCTGTAAATTCTTCGCGAATTCCTGTCTTACATGTTTATGTTCCTTTCAGCCTATATTATTGTTTTAGAAAAGCTGTGATTTTCTACACTACTTTTAGCATATTTTCCAAAGGAAAGTGAGTCTTACAAGATCATTATGCAATATACAGTTGATTCTCGTTATTCGCAGTAGTTACATTCTGTAAATTCTTCGCGAATTCTGAACCATTGTGCCTATGGGAAATATATAGTTAGGTTTCTGCCAACGTTTCTTCCCAATATTTTCATCCTTGATTTATGTGTATTTTTCTGTTTAAAAACATGTTATTTAATGTGTATTACAATACAAATAATTATAATATATGCAGTGTACAATACTATATACAGTATTATAATTACAGTAATCTTTATTTAATTTTTCAAACTCACTAACTATGTAATAAATAAAATCTTATTTTTGATCTGTAGTTGTTTGATGTGGAAGCTGACATATTGCCTTTCTGAACTCTGTTGAAAAACTGCTTCAGGCTTGTGTCTGTGTTGGTTTTTGCTTCAGATCTTCAAAAGTCTTGGCATAAGTAGCAAATGCACAGGAAGTTAGGTGCCTAAATTTGAGGCTGTTTTCAAGCATAGGGTCTCATTCTTATGTGGAACTGCGAATGATATGAACAGGCAGGTTCTGGCCTATCTGCAGTCTGTGGAATGAGCAAGGATAAGTAATGAGACTTTTCCAGCAAAATGATATAGAGACTACATTTGGTAACAAACAACTTCCGTTATTAGAGAGAGAGAGTTTACATTGGTAACAGTATTTTTGCCGCTTAGCGGGAGTCCGCGAATAAGTGTGAAAGTTCCACGAAAATCGATTTTGTGATTACAAATAAATTTTTGTGAATAGTCGAATACGCGAATACAGAATCCACGAATAACGAGAATCTATTGTAATTATTTGTGCCTCTTATTAACTTAATAAATTTTCAATTAATAGTAGATTTTTACATTTAGATTGAAATAACTTCACTAGATTTTCATGAAATTTAGTAATGTTCTCCTTTAATGACAGTCATTTAATCTTCTATGCTCAACCATTTAAAAATGGCAGACCTTCAGATTTCTGAGATAATCTCTTAATGTGTCTTAATGTAAAATACTTTTGGTTTCTAATTCTCATTAAACGTATACGGCAGTCTAATGAAAGAATCAAAATTTCAAGTTGAACAGATGCATAATCAATTTGAATTAAATACCTGTTTCTTGCCAATATATCTCTTGTTCCTTCTATTTAAAAGATAGATAGTATTCAGTAGGGTTTAGGATTCCAGGCATTTTTTTTCTGTATTCAAATACTGATATTCATACAAAAATATCAGTTGTATTTTTGGTTTTAATTAAAAAAATTAATTGTATGATTTATTTACATAGAGATTATAAAATTGACAATATTTTTGACAATAGGATGAACTTCAAATATCAGGTAGATATGATTATTGGAAAACTAAATTATAAGTCTTATTTGATGTAGTTTAAGAAATATTATAGCCAATAATAATTGCAAATTTTGATTAATGCAATGATTTTGGATATCATCAACTATGAATAATATATTCAACTGTGCCTTCTTACTTTTCATAAGTGCATTCCAGGAACAAATTAACTCATAAAGTCAGGAACTACTTGTATATATATATATATTGGAATTAGTTCTTATAGTTTTGTGTTTAAGTTTATTATGATAAAGTGAAGTACAGGAAAACCTGTGCCATCTGAGCTAGATGGACAACCTGCAAGCCGTGCCACCTTAATATCTGCCCAAACATATTGCAGCATTTTTAAATTGTGTAACATGGCTATCTGTGTTTTGTGGCCATGGACAGTGATATTTAATTTCGGCACCTTGTGTGCAACATTTATTAGGTGGCCAGCAAATCGTGCTTTGATCAGAAATGCTAGATGGGTTCTAGATCTTCTATCAGCTGAGCATTTTAAAGTGAAAAAAATCCCAAAAACAGACATTAATTAGTGATTTCTTTCCCTTAGATTTAATTAAGAATGTGAACTGTCCATAAACTTTGTATTTTAAACTTTGATGTTTAATAACGAAATTTGCAGCATAAACTTTGTATTTTAAACTTTGATGTTTAAAGAAATTTGTAGCTAACTAAATCTCAGCTGCCAAAACTTGGCACAGGTTTTCCTGTATAATAATAAATATTGATAGTGGCCGATTGAAAAATTTTGGACATTCCAACTTCTGATCACTCTGACTTATAGCCAGAATGATTGGAAGTCAAGGATTATTTACTCCATGATGAAAACTCAGCATTCTTCTATCCAGGCAATTACAGGAATACCTTCATAGTTCGGTTTTGAACAATGCGGGTTTTGTCTAACACTGTTTTTATTATTACCAAGGAGGTTGATTATTACCAAATTACACATATCAACATTGGTAACACTGATCAGCAACCCCTCAAGCTTTGCAGGTGAAGTCAAGAGCCATGTTATGCAGTAATTTTTTATTGGTTCTCACGTAGACATATTCTTTCCCTATTATATTATTATTATTTAAATATGATTGAAGAGAGACAAAACAAAGAAAACACTGTTGGGGTAACAAAAAAATAATGCAACTGGTTGGCATTAGAGAAGAAACTTGAAAATTATAAAATGTCACGAGAATGACTGTTCATTTGCTAAAATAACACATGAGAATTCAATGAATGAGTCCTAATGTCTTCTACAGCTTTTATATCAGTTTAAAATGATTTTCTTTGTTATTTAGTTAATAAAATAAATATTTTCAATTTTTAAACATTTTTATCCTAAATCTTTGTAATAAAAAATTAAATTGAAATCTATTATAAATAGACCTCAAACAATGCATTTTTGCATAGCGCAGACACTTCTTGGAACCAATTAACCATGCTATATGAGGTATTCTTCTATTCAGCTATCTGGTCAATTGACTGCCATTATTGCAAAATTATTAATGATACCTATCTTTTGTATAGATTTTTGTCATAATCATTATTGTAAGTACGAATTATTGTAATTTAGACTGCTAAGTTGGGGACTTCCCTATATTTTATAAATTTCATCATTTAATTATTATTGTATTGTTCAGTAATGGAATGAAAAGTATGTTTTAATTGAAAAAAGTTACATAACAATTATATGTCTTTCTTCCATAAAACAAATGGGTGCTAGAGCCTCTCTCCACCTTGCGGCACTAAGGCTCTGGATGAGGGAAGATGTGATGATTACCCAGAGTGGGTAGAGAAGGCCAGCGTCTGTGGATTTTTGATAGGCAAGAACTTGTATGGGGTTTGGGGTACTTGACTGAAAAGGTTATTTAATTTGATCTTCCTAGCCATTCTGCTGCAGAGACCAAAGATAGGGTGAATGAAAGTAAGAGATTAAGAGTAAGCTAGAGGGAACTGAAGTGACTCTTAAAACTAGTTAATGTAAATAGTACTTAGCATGGCACAGCAGGTCCATAGAAAGAGGAACTTTTCTATGCTTGCACAATCCTTGAAAATGCTAAAAATTTTTGTATCACACACCATTAGGTTTAATGGGCATTGCCACGCAATGTTGTTTTCTGAAAGATGGTTTTTAATTGGGTCTCTGAGGAAGAGTGGGCAGTCAAAAATATGTTCAATGTTATCAGAATGTTCTGATTTGCAATTATCGTTGTCAATAATTTTAAAATGGTGGAGGTAGTTGTTTAGTCTGCCGTGATTTGTTAGGAATTTGGTAAGTTCGTGTCTTAACTCGACGTCTCTAACCTTAAGTCTGTCCCTAATTGTAGGGAAGAAGGTATGTGTTATAGAGCCCTTATTGTCCATTTTCCAAATTTCTTCCAAGTATTCAAAATAGTTTGATATAGGAAGGCTTTAATCTTATTTGGCGTGCACACAGTATAGTCTATATTACTATTATAGTGTGCTGACCGAGCCAGAATGTCCACTAACTTATTACCTACATTGCCTGAATGTCCTGGAACCCAGCAAGCTTGAGTATTTAGTTCAGTTTGACACCTTGTGAAAAGTTCAAATGTCTTGAAATGTAATGTTGACTTTTTGAAGTGTTGCAGAGTGTTGTCAGCATTGTTTTTGAGTCGGAACATAAAAGAACGTTATAAAGTTTTTTCCAGTATAAATTGTAGAGCTTGGCTGAAGGCGAAGACTTCATCCTGAGTTATAGTACAAAAGTTGTTTAATTTAAAGCCTCTGCACTGTAAGACCTTGTTGGCTTTTAGAACACAAAAAGCTGCACCTGCACCCCTGCTTGCACAAGATCCGTTCTTGAACACTTTCAAGGAGTGTAATTCGTTATAGTTAACTAAATAGCTGTATCTCCTTGCTGGGTGGGGATAGCTGTCAACAGCTGGTGGACAGTTGATGGTGTAGATACTGTTATCCAGTAAAAATTCACCTCCTGTTTTTAGATTATGAAAGTCACTAAGTTGTCTTATATTGAAGTCTAGTGGAATTATGCTTGCTAGCAGGATTGCTGAATTCGTAGAAATTGTTCTATATCCCTTCAGTCGAGACATCTAGCTTTGGCTAGGACCTTTGTCCAGCCTTGCTCTTATATAGCGCTGCCCTCTTCTCACCTTTCTCTCCCGGGCTGGTTGTTATTGTCTCTTACACAATCATCAGATATCTCAGGTGTCATCCGTTTAGACTTTGAATTGATTCTTGAATAAACCTTCCAAGATTTATTGTCTAGTAAAATAATCAAGCAATTTGATATATCCTGTTTTCGAATCGAACTGCGTCATTAAAATTTATATCAATTGCGTCATTTGATATCGATTCGAATTCACGACAAAAGGAAAAAGGGGGGAGATTTTCCGACCCCACATTAATTATACACATTTTTTTATGGCTAATATCGATTTGTATTCATAAATCATTCATGAAAATCAAAAATATTCAAGTAAATAATTTATGTTTGTGATGAGGAAGGATTCTTCCTCATTTGACATTTTTTGCTTTATCGTTAAGAACTCATCTAAGATGAGGAAGGTTCTTTCTCATTTGATACTTTTGTTTTTTCATTAAGAGTGATGAGGAAGGTTCTTCCTCATTTGACATTTTGTTTTTTCGTTAAGAAGTCATCTAACGTCGTTTGCCTTTTCCTCTTTCCTTCAGCAAGCAATTGTCTATATCGAGACATCGCATCCTTGACACTTCGTCTTGCCTTTGAACTTCTATCAAAATTTCGATCATATAACTGATATAACTGATCCATAATTTCCGTAATAGTGGTTAAAATTGTTTTGAGAAAATCGGTTGTAAGTTCCTTTTGCTCCTCATTTTCAGAAACGGTTACTCTTGATGACCGATCATAAATATGAACTATGACCACAGCAAACATTCGTATATACTACACTACATTTATATCAGACGCACTGTGATAAGGCAAAAGAGTATTAAAACAACAAATTCGTGCGATTTCGGTTTTATGTGAGTATAACGGTTTGAAAAACCGCACCAAGATGAATCAAAAAAAAATATAGAATTTGAAAATCCGCGTTATATTGAAACAGCGTTAAGCGGGATCTTACTGTACATATATATATATACAATATATAACATACTTCTAACATGTAGTTGCCAATTTTAATATCTTAAATATTGCTAATTTCCTTAAATGATGTCCGTTTGCCCTCATGTCCATTTGCCCCACAGTGACGTTATATTTTTTATGTATAAGAACTTTTATTTATACAAAATATTGCATATTGTTTTATAGTATTAAATCGTAAGCAGAAAGTATTTATAAAATTAGATTGCTATGAAAATGAGAGGCTTACCAATTTTTTATGGAAAAGGGGGCGCAGGCTCAGAAAGTTTGGAAACCACTAGTTTAAATTCATCATCTCTCAAATCGAAAAAATCTATATTATGATGATAATTCAAAAAAATATGTAAACTATATACTGTACTTAATCACAGATGAAGTAAAAAAACTGAACTGATCATAATTTTTTTCATGAAAAAACAAATTTTAAAGTTTTATAAACTTCCAAGTTTATTCTAATATTACAATTAAAAGTTAAAAATATTTAGTTTCATAAAAAAAAATAATATAATCTGAATTACGTGTTAAAAATTAATATTTTTTAACACGAACTTCTGGAAAAAACTAATGATCTACTTTCCGAATACGTCCGTTATTTTGGAATGAATAGAGATGCTCGATTGAATTATTCCAATTTGAACAAGGACACAATATTGGATTATCAAATAGTCTGACCATGTGTCTTTATTTGATTATTCATACATCTGTATTAGCAAAACTTGAAAGGTTTAAAGTTAAAAGTTTTTCGGTGTTGAGATCACTTTTAATGGAATAAAAATGGTCTCAATACCGCACTCTTTAAAAGTCATATTATTATTAATCACGAAATAAAAAATAATAATAAAATTAATATGTACTGAAAGATTAAATGAACGAGTATTAAATTTATCTAAAGTCATTGCAGCAAATTCCAGATATTGCATTAAAAAGCAAATCAATACAAAAAGTTTAATAACTTCAAATATAGATTTTAATTATATATTATAATTATACTAGCCTATAATATAAATTATTCTTGCATTTGAATAAAATGAACACAAATTATTTGTGAAACAATTCAGTTTTGACATTTTTATTGTAGAATTTTATATCTCCTTCTATGTAGAATTCTACAATAAAAGAATAAAGTATCAATATCTCAGATATTTTGTCAAGTTTGTTATTTTAAAGCATTGTAGTGAATTTGAATAAAAATGAAATAGTACTGTATAGGAAATATATATATATAACTTGTCGTTGACACATGTCCAATATGCCCAAATTTTCAATTGGGAGTGATATCAAAAGTTTCTTCAATCTACCAATTCTCTACTGGGAATGACATCAAATATCAGTTTCTAAAATCTCTATAGACTGCTGATCGGTCGTTCAACTTATATGCACTATTATAAGATCGTTCTACAGCATTATATTATTCAGTTTATTAACATAATAAACTGAATAATATAATACTGAATAAATTAACATTCATCTTTTATCAAAATTTTTAAAGTGAATCCATAATTAAACTCCAATACTTAACAACATCAAAAACATCAAATCTTCATTTTATGTGGATATATAATTTTAATAATTTATGTTGATAATTTAATGCCCTTTTAAATATGTATCGTCTCTGTAAAGATAATAAATTCGAGGAAAATATATATTTAACAGCGTGTAAATAATATCTAATGTTATCGTCAGATACAAATCGAACGTAAAATTTTTGATACAAATCATACCAATCGAAAGTCAGAATAATTATTCAGACAAAATTTTATAGCTGTTTAAATGTATTCTTATCAGAATAATCTTTATCTAGCCTAAATTCAATCTGTTGTAACTCTGATATCAGGATAAATATCAGAGGAAAATATTTAATAGGACGAAGCTTGCAAAATTTTAAGAGTGAAATCTAATTAATAAAAGAATTCGAAAATGCAAAAATCGACCGAACGAAGTTATTTTTCTTGTTCTTAAAATTTCAAATACAGTACTTATTCAGGTCACTTTGTTCGCTCAGTTTCAACTAAATTTCATATACAGTATAGATATTTGTAATGCTACTTAAAATTATCTGAAAACTTCGGCAGAATTGGGTTCAGAATATTCATTGATTAATGCTAATATAATTTCATTAAAAGACTTTTCTCGGAGAAACTGTTCACAGCCCGTCTAGTTTTCGATAAATAGACTAAATAGCTGACTGAAGTCAACTATACAGTCTATTTATCGAAAACTTTCATAAAATGATGAATAAGTTTCACAAAATTAATGAAAAAATTTCAAAAAAAAAGAGTTAAATGATTGTACTAAATACTGAAGTAAAAAAAAATAAAAATTAGTGAATATGTTTCAACATTTAACGAAAATGTTTTAAAAATCTGCGCTAAATTCCATCGGTCGGTGTTAAAATTTAATGAAATGATTTCATAAATTAAGATAAAATTTTCATAATTAAAGAAAAGTATTTCATAATTACTAATTACGAAAAGTTTTTGCTAAATAATTGGAATGAATATATAAGTAGTTCCCTCCTTTACAAATTAATTTGTTCCTGGAACAAGTTCATTAAATAAGAGTTCGTAAACCAAGAATCAATTTCCCATAGATATAATGTTAAAACTAAGAATTTCGTTCTCAGCAATACAATTTGACCACAAAAAAATTAAGTCGACAAAATCAATAATATATGATTAAACTATAATTTATTTATCTAAATAAATGAAAATATAGCTTTTTAAATTCAGTCAAATTGTAATAATAAATTTCCAGTATCTATGTTCATATTAATGTCTTTTTTCCATAAAACAGATGGGTGCTAGAGCCTCTCTCCACCTTGCGGCAGTAAGAGGCTCTGGATGAGGGAAGATGTGATGATTATCCAGGGTGGGTAGAGAAGGCCAGCGTCTGTGGATTGTTGATAGGCAAGAATTTGTATGGGGTTTGGGGTACGTGACTGAAAAGGTTATTAAATTTGGTCTTCCTAACAGTTCTGCTGAGAAGACCAAAGATAGGGTGAATGAAAGTTAGAGATTAAGAGTAAGCTAGAGGGAACTGAAGCGACACTTAAAATTAGTTAATGAAAATAGTGCTTAGTATGGCAAAGCAGGTCCATAAAAAGAAGAACTTTTCACTGCACAATCCTTGAAAATGCTAAAAATTGTTGTATCATACACCATTAGGTTTAATGGGCATGGCCGTTAAAAAATTTTATTCTTCATTATTATTGATAGTTAAGAAGATGCAGAGGAATTATTATCTTAGGCACAATTCAGGAATAGGTTTTTTACATAATATGCCGAAAACACCAAAGGACACCCTACTTTTGTTTATCGGCCGCCATTTTGAACTTTCCGATTTTGAAGCAGATGACAGAGTTTCTGCTACAAAACCAATTGTACCATATTATATATCTTTGTATGTGAGTTAAATGATATTATATGAATAATTGCAATTTATTGCAATTAATGTTCGTATTTTCGATTTTTTAATAAATTCATATTTAAAAAAAAAAACTCGTAAATCCGGGAACTACATGTCTATAAAAAGTAAATGGATTTACTACGAAAATATCTAATATGCGAAAAATAAATCAAGTATTGAAAAAATAGAATAATTTCCTTTATTTAACAACTATTACTTTTGAAGACAATTTAAAATGGAAATAAAAGAATTATGTCCATTCTATTTTCTTACTAATTGGCATATATCTTAAATATTAGATGCTAATACTGTATTTATTAATTTACTACATATCTCAAAATTATAATTATTCAATATAATGTAAGGTGTTTCAAATACAGATCTATAAACAATATTTCATATAATATATTCTACAGAACGTAAAAAAAAGCGGTTATTACTATAAAATGTATATAATAATAAATTTATAAAATGTCTGTAATACATATTCTCAATCAAATTTTAATAAATTTCATTATACATATATGTATTTTTTGTAATTTAATATAGCGAATTATTATTAATCGCTTTTTTATTGTTTTCATAGATCAAATGAGAAATTATCATTTATTATTTTCTTTTGTTTGTCAGCTGTCTGTTCAATAAATATTTCATCAATACTTGAAGGTAGAAATTTGAAATGTTCATGGAATGCTTTACTAAATAAAATAATAAAGAGGAAGTTTATTAATTCATTCCGCTATCTTAAACTAAACGTATTCGAACTTTTCAACGGATTTTTTTCCATATAATTTTTTATGAATTTGATAATTTTTTTTCAACAATAAACAATTAGGGTCATTTAAAACAAAGTTGAATAGTTAATTATTAAAATAATTCCTAAGTTATAAAATGTTCTTGTTTATAATAAATTTATAGATACCCTATTAAATTTGTAGAAAATAGATTTATTATCTATTAGCACTTAAATATTTTATGAATTTTAAACAAAAACTTTCTTATTTGGTTATAGTCAATGTCTAAGTTTGTATAAAACAATTAATGTAATTATATTATTAATCAGTTCGTATTAAAAAGATGACATCGCTTTCTATTATATTATCCTATTATGTTATCCTACAACATCCTTGCAGGAATCGCAGCCGATATCCATACAAATGATTGCCAGAATAATTTCGAGCAGGATTAGGGCATGTTAGATTCGAGTCAAAAGAGATACGGAGCGCAGAAGAACAAAAAGAAACAAAAGATATGATAAGGAAAAATTAAAAAGAGTTTACTATATAAGAGTAATTTTATTAAAAAGAAACAAAACAAAAACATTAACCATTTTATCAAGTTTTTCAAGCAAATTTTCCCCAATCAGAATATATTTACAGGAGGAACATTGCTTTCGTGAGTTGAAGAGTTTGAACGTTTTAGATAATTCAGTTCCATTCCGTTAATGAACATTAATTACTTCAGTTCTTCATTTTCTATATTCACAAACAAAGAACTAATCTTTGTTTCTTATATTCACTTGATTCTTCATTCGACTGCTTTCTTAATTTTCTACTTCTCGTCTCTTCACTCTTGTTCACCCTTCTTATGGAGACTTTCCTTCTTTAATCCTTCATCTCCTTTCTTTTATCTGTCTTTTCTCCTTTTTTCAAGACGTGTTTCACTTTTTATCCTTCTTTTTGGTTGATGGGCATCCGCCATTCTTCCTTTATTCGTTTTTTTTTTCTACGGCTGTGTTGTTCTGTGGCCGACTTTCTTTTTCTATTCCAGTTGAGGTTATATTTCAACAATTTATAAGGAATTCTGTTAAATAGTTCTAATTTATTTTAAATTTATTTTTTAATATTGTAATAAAAATAAACATTTTTTTCAAAAAATTATACTGTATAGACCTATATATGTAATTAATTACTTATACGATCATCCGATACAATCTTATACTATTCCATTTGACCGACTTTCTTTTTCTATTCCGGTTGAGGTTATATTTCAACAATTTATAAGGAGTTCTGTTAAATAGTTCTAATTTAATTTAAATTTATTTTTTAATATTGTAATAAAAATAAACAGTTTTTTCAAAAAATTATACTGTATAGGCCTATATATGTAATTAATTACTTATACGATCATCCGATACAATCTTATACTATTCCATTTCAAGATGTCAGAAAATTTAACTCGTTAGTTTAATAAACTCTTCGTAAGTTTATTTGCTAAAAATCGGTCTTCTAACTTATCCAAATTTTAGGTATATAATTATGCTGTATACTAAACATGCCTTTAGTAGAATAATAATATAGAAAGAAAAAATATAGCCTAATCCACTGATATTTTTTGAAAATAGAAATCAGTTTCAAATTAAACTATATGAAGTTTGTTTATAAAGTGTATTTATATAAATATAATCATTAATACAGTATTATCCATTCTCTTTATTTTTTCGGAGATCGATGATGACCGATTGGTACAAATCGAATATGAGAAGATTAGTTTTAAGAAGATAAAATTGATCAATCCTTGTAATTAAACTGTTAAATTTCTTTATTTCATAATCATATATGACTACATGATAAAAAGGAAACTTTTTTACTTTGAAATTCTAGCTTCTTTATTTTTCAGTTATTTATGCGATTTTTGAAATTTTATTCCAGTTATTTCATATTGCCATTGGTTTATCATTAATTGGCCACTTGACAACACCTAATTAAAAACGATTTGAAGTTTATTGCTATGCAACACTTGTCGGTTTTATTTATCAGAGTAAATAGAAATTCATTGGAAACAAAATCTCAGAATATGAAAGCCAGCATTCTTGAATAGGCAAATATGTCGTGTATCGTATATATTTTTTATTAGATAAGACAAAAATCACTATTGGAAAATCTGGTTTAACAAATATGTCATGTATCGTATATATTTTTTATTAGATAAGACAAAAATCACTATTGGAAAATCTGGTTTAAAATTTTTTAGATGATCTTAAGTTGAAACTGTTTTATCAACTTATCACTGAATTTTTAAAGTTTTTTTTTTTTTAATTTTAAATATTTGTCCAAATGCTGTATTTTGTACCAAATAGTCGCATATAAATTTGTTACCATTTATATGTGTCTACTAGCTGATAATTTAGGAAAATAAAACAATAACGTCCATCAAAGTAGCGGTGTCTAATTTGTAATAAATATCTTAATTTTGTAGTACAATACCTTAATTTTTCATATTAGATGTTTCTGATGGGATATTATTTATTTTTTACATGAAAACCAATTTTTTAAGAAAGAATTCATACAAAAATATGTTAATACGTTAATAAATATCCTCTATATTTAATCCAATTGAATCGAAATTTTTAAGAAAAATTTAGTAAAATAAACATATAAACAGTATATCAAATTTGGTTGAAATCGGTTGAACGATACGACCTATAGACAAATTCATAACGAAAAACTACCTAATTTTTCATTTTTGCTCCATTGGACTGTATTTTTAAGAAAGTTTTTAATTAATATAAATAACATTTACAGTCCAGATTTGTTCGAAAATCAGTTGAACGATGTGACTATAGAGTCATTTCAAGAAAATAGAATCATCCTCTTCTACATCTTTTAATTTTAGCCAATTTGGGCCAAAATTTTCAAATTTTTAACTGAGTTAAGATATGCCTATATTCCAAATTTGGTGAAAATCGATTAAACAACGCGATTTGTAGAGATATTTATAGAAAATGGATCCCCGTTCCACCTTTATTTTGATCAAGGCATTTCAATTAATCTAAAAAATATATATATATCCCAGTTTCATCAATATCGGTTGAATGATGAGTCTTTGTAGAGGTGTCTGCAGAGGAGGAAGAGGAAGAGAAGAATGACGACGCTTTTTTGTCGAATTTTTGCAATATTTAAACTATTCTAGTTCTATTATTAATTAGATTTGAAGTTTCAAATTTGGCATTCGGTATGCTATTGAATACTTTTCTCGAATATAATCGTCAGATTAATAATATTTAACTTAGAATCAAAGTTACAGCGAATTAAATTTTGGCAATAATGACTCTTGTAATTAGAGTTAGTGAGTGACTACTATACTTGGCTTCGAGTCACTGCCGTGATCCTTGATTGTTAATTTTTTGAAAAATTAAACGACAGAAACTCAATTAATTTAAAATCTAATTTGGTTGATGTGAAAGTTATTGACATTTTTAGAAATTACAGAATATTCACTGAAGCATTCGGATGGTATTCAGCTTAAATTAAGTTTTGCTTGTCATATTGATCTAATTGTGATATTAATAGATATGTATTAACTTATAAAAGTTTAAAAGTATTCTCTAATTTTGTTTAAAATGTAGAAATTTATAATGAATAATAAAAAATATATATATAAGATTGTAATTAATTGTAGAATTATGCAAAATAAAAAGTAATAATAATAATAATAATAATAACGATTACAAAAATTTTAATACGAAAATATTAAATTTTTGTAAGCTTAATTAAATTTTTTGTAAAGTTTGCGTGTTTTTCATCTAATATTTTAAAAAACAAAAAAATAAAAGTTAAAATAGCTCGAATACGTTAGCAGTGTGGAAAAAAGAATAGAATTTAATATTAGACTGTGGTAGCATAGCAAAAGAAGAAAAATCTGCATATGCAATACTAAATAGCAGTTATGACTAAAACTATCCTAAAACTCATTATTATAAACTTCAATATTAAAACAATATGCCAATATTATTACTTAAGTAAATTTTCTAGTATCAATATTCATTGTCGCTTCTTGATTCTTATATAAGCGTAAGTATATATGAATGTTTTTGCTTCCATAAGAATAGTATCAATATATTACATTGATATCATCTATCATTAACACATTGAAGACAAATGAATATTATGCAACATTCTCTCGTCAATTTGAGATGGTATATTAGCAATGATATATCAGAAAGCATATTTTCCTACTCTTCCAATTATATTTCTGTTTCTACAAGTCACATTTTTTTTAATTATTTCTGCTTTTGTCAATAATGTAATTATTATTTAGTTCAATTGATTTCGTACGTATGAAATTCTCTCACTACGATTCTTTACCAGACATTTATTTCATTTTATTTTAGTATTTTTTGAAAAATGATTCAATTTTAAAAGTATGCAGTTTCATTCTGGATTATCCTGTAAATCATGATGATCAGGTTTCTGATATACGTCAAAAATGTTTATTTTGCCAGAAACGTTTCAGTCTATTTGGTAGAATAATATGACATTACTTATTTTACAGTTTTAAAATAAAATATTCTACATTTGCGATATTTATTGTGATAAAAATCTAAATCCGGTTTATCTGTCGAATTTCAAATCTTGTACGTAACTTCTAGCCTTGACCTATGGTTAGTGATGATAATAAGCTATGTAAAACGAATTGCATTTTCGGAATGACAGTAGCAATTTACAATATAATGTGTCAATCGAGAAAAGGATAGGAATACGAATTGACGGGTTACATTCATGTATCAATGAATAACAGAATTCTATCACAGATAGTAGGATGATTTAAGCCAAAGAATTGATGCAGTGCTGAAAGGAATTATAACATCTAATTAATTATTATTTCATTGGATCTAAATATATTAAGTAGCGAATATCGAAATACCTTTATTTTGAAAGCGATAAGCAATTAATTTTTATAAAAAAAATTTATTTATTTTTAAATATTTATGATGTATTTCAAGTAAACAAACAGCGTGAAGAATACGATGTATAATAACAGATTTTTATTAATTATTAAAATGCACGACAGTGACTCTAACAAGTAAGCAAAATGTAACAACCTCTTGATTGACTCATTACAGAGTCATTATAGCCAAAATTCAATTCACTGTAACTTTCGTTCTAAGTTAGTTGTTATTAATCTGACAATTTTATTCGAGAAAAGTATTCAATATCAAATTTGAAAACTTCAAATCCAATTAATAAAATAACTAGAGTAGTTTAAAAATTGCAAAAATACGGAAAAAATCGCTTTTCATTTTCTCTTTCTCCACAAACACATCTACAGATTTCATCGATAAATAGATTTCGATAAACTTTGAAATTTTGATATTTTTTTAGATTACTTGAGGTCATCTGAAAATTTCAGCACAATTAGGAACTAGAGTAGTTTAAAAATTGCAAAAATAGGGAAAAAATCGCTTTTCATTTTCTCTTTCTCCACAAACACATCTACAGGTTTCATCGATAAACAGATTTCGATAAAATTTGAAATTTTGATATTTTTTTAGATTACTTGAGGTCATCTGAAAATTTCAGCACAATTAAATCAAAATAAAATAGAAAATATGGGACCGATTTTCCATAAACATTTCTACTTATACAGGTATCCCTCCTGTAACACGATAGATAGGTTCCTAAAAAAACCGTGTTGTGTGAAACTAGCTAAATCGCATTTATGACTAATTTTAGCAAAGTATTTCCAACTATTGCATTTTGTGTGTGTATTTTGTCTCTCTATTATGGATTTACAAATTTAATGAAAATATTTTGTATTGTAGGAGAGTAAATGTAATTTTTCTAAATGTCTTAAGTAAGAACCGTGTTGTAGAAGTACAATGTTATATGAGGGTTTCCGCAATTTTCAAATCGTGTTGTAGGAAGCCGTGTTATAGGAGGGATACCTGTATTATTTAACTGATTTTTACTAAATTTGGAATATATTATATATCCTAGCTTAATTAAAATCGAAAAATTTTGATCCAATTCCACTAAAATTAAAAGGTGTAAAATGAATAATTCTCTTCCCTAGAAATGCCTTTATAGAACACATTGTTCAACTGATTTCGAACAAATCTTGTTTCTAAATGTTTCTTATGTTATTTAAGACTTTCTAAAAAATCCTTTAATTGTAAACTATTCTACAGATCGTATAGCTCAATTGATTTCTACCAAATTTGATATATGCACTTTTATTATTTTATTAAATTTTTCTTAAAAGTTTCGATTCAATTGGATCAAAAATAAAGAGGATATTTAATGATATCTTAACATAGAATGTCTTTTTCGGAAAAATTATTTTCATCTAAAAAATAAATGATATTCAATTAAAAACATCTAACATGTAAAAAATAAGCCAAGTACAGCACTAAGAAATTAGGATATTTGTCAGGATTCAGCAGAGTCAGAATCGGAGTCGGATCATTTACCATCCGACTCTGCAACCCTGATATTTGTTACTATAGATGAAGCTATTCGTTGACAATTTAAGAAAATAAAACAATAACGTCAACCAAAGTAGCTACATTTAAATTGTAACAAATATCCTAATTTCTTAATACTGTACTTGGTTTATATTTTTGCATATGATTTTTTTGATTGGATTGTTATTACATTAAGAATAAAATTTAAGAATAATCAAATAGAGATTGTAATTCGTTAATAATAGAGTTTTTTGAAGAACTAAGAAATTTTCTATTCTAAATTAATGGAGGTTTACTGTACCGAAAATATTAATTTATATTCAACAAAATTTAATAATAAAATTAGAAAACATTATAAATTAAAAAAAAATAACTATAATATATATGAAAAAGAAACTAAGTCTGAATGTGATTAAATTTAATCGATGTAAGAGGATTAGTAAAATATCGTAATTATCCTATAACTTAATAAAGACTAAAACAATGCCTTTACGTTCCTGATTTGTCAGGAATTTATCTATTGTGATGAAACTAAAATATTCAAGAAATAATTATCAATATTATTATAAATAAATAGAAGTTATTAGACAGTTATTGGAATAAAACTTTTATATATGTATGCTATTTAGATATGATTTAATTCTTAATTCCTTATGCATATTTATATGTTTTAATAATAATATCAATCATAAACAAACAGCAACTTCTATAAATGTTTATTTTTGTTCAAAAATCTGATTTATTTGCCATGAATTATTTATTTACATAGCATTTATATGTTGATAATTATTTTAATTATTTATCAATTTCATTAGCATTTAATATTGTTGAGCCTTACAATATTTTATTTAAAGACTTTCAACTGGAATTACCAAACTACTACAGTATGATAGCTTTCTCTACAATAACTAATTTTTAGGCATGTATTTTAATTCTATGAATCTAAACACAAAATCAGTTGTTTGCACATAAACATATAATAATACTTAAATGCTGTATTCAGTTACTAAATAATAATTTTTCTGTATTATCGAAAAGTTTACAAGATTATAAATTATAAAATATTGAAATTCATGTGAAAATAAATATGAAGAAAAATGCACATATTGTTTCAAAAAATGTTAAATGGATAATAAATAGTTAAATATTTAAGTTAAAACTTATCTATCTAAATCTATTCATATTTGACAGATTCAAAAAATTTTCCTTTAATTTTATAAAAACTCTACTGAATATTATTGACTAAAATTATTTTGCTAGTTTTTTATATGAGTCTCGAATAGCGAAATATAAAATAATAAAATTTCCATATATAAAACTACTGCATTTATCTTTTAATTGTGTTTCTGATATTTCTTTAATTAAGTTAGGTAGGAAATTTTAGAAGAAAAATGAATTTATTGAATCTGTTATAAGTAGTTCAATATAAAAAAAAAAATGAAGCGAAGCGATACAAATGAAATGTTTAAATTCTATTATTTTCATTCAATATTTTATTTTATATTTTCATTGATTATATATAATTCGATAATGAATTTAAATATGAAATATAAAACTGATTACTTATTATATCTGATATTTAAAAATTAAAAAGAAAATAATTAAAACACATATGTAAGATATTTAAGAAATAAAAATTAAATTAAATTATCTAAATTATTAGACAAATATTTCATAAAAATTTTGCGTATTTACTTAAGGCTGAAATGGAAAATATTAATTTTATGCGTAATTAAATCAATACATGTATTTTAAAAATAAATTTTCCAAATATTTCACTTTTTCAATATCAATATTCTAGTTCATCAACAAAGACATCAGACAAAAAATAAATCAAAATCCTCAATAGGACATTTTTTCTTAGTATTGTAACCTGACTCAATGTATTGAAATTTCTTTGCGATGTTATATTGTATGAAACACCTTGCAGTCTGAAATTCCCAGTACAGTTTTAGTCTACTTTCCAAAGAAAATTGAAGCTTACCTTCCTGTAGCTTGTTTGACTGTGTCCTCCACTAATAACTTTTGAACTAATTTAATAGAGTAGAGGTCATCTTGACGCGGCATCGTTTAATCTTACATGATTAAACGATGCGGCATCTTTAGATTTGATTTTTATCAAAAATTTTGATATCTCATTGACGGTAGATGGCGCTAAGCGTTAAGTAGATGTAACATATCGCTTAAGAGAATTGCTTCTACCGATTTCAGAAAGTAATATACTTACGTTATTATTTATATAAATCAATGTATAAATTAATTGCATTTAAATATTATCCGAGCAACATTGATTATGTATCTTATCAAGTACTGTATAGTTAGTAATTATTATATGCGAGTACTCATACTAACTAACTATATTTGTGCAATATCAATAATAAGATTATCGAACGATTCAATAGATTTTTTTGACATTCGACATACAGGTTATATCATTGAAGTTGATTTTGATGATATATATTTTAATCTTTTAACTTTAATCATTCAATATATAGGACACGTTCGGAAAGCAGACGATTAGTTTTTCCAGAACTGCTTTTATATTCTTAATCTCATTTATAATTCGTCTTTATTAAATAAAATTATCGTATAAGACCAAATTCTGAAGCAATAAGGATAACAATTTTCCTAAGAAATTTGAAATTATTACACTTATTTAAGAAAATGAATCTATATTAAAATATCAGAAAGTAATATTTTAATATAGGTTCATTTCAGTATAAAGTTTTTAATTAATATTTAAAAAATTTAAACTGATTTGAACATAAAATTATCAATTTTATAACAAAATAATAATAAATAAAATGCAGTGAAAATTACATCGAGAATCCATTGAAAACTATTCATTCGTTTTACGAATTATTTAATATATGTGGCTATGGGGATGATTATTTAATATATGTGGATATATGGGGATGATTATTTAATATATTGGATATATAGGGATGATTATTTAATATATAGAGATATATGGGGATAAAATCAGGATGATTATATTTTGTAGAATGTATATGCATTCTACAAAATATAATCATCCCGATTGTTTTATTTACTTCGAAAAGTTATCATAACATCGCTACACCTGAATAAAACTGAAATTATCTAAAAGAATATAGTGTTTTTGATAAATTCTATATTTAATTGAAGTCTTACTAAATTCAATCATGAAAACTGGCTTTCCAAGGAAAAAGTTATGATAACATCAAAAATCCCAAACAATAATACCATAATTAAATTATTTATAGTTTATTTAAATTTTAAGCATTATATTACTCATATTTGAAACAATTTCAGTATTTAATCAATTTAAATTATCAAGAAATTTATAATATATTAATCAATCTTTCTGACCTTAAAAGTTTATCCTATTGTTTTGATAGAAATATGTTTTATCGTCGATCAATAAGAATTGCTCTCAAAGAACCAGACTTAAAACTCCATATAACTTGTCAAAAAAGAAAAATAACTACAGAGTGTTACATGATAATGTTTTTTTTAAATCATATTATAATTTTAAATTAAAAATATTAAATTCTCCTATTTAAAATTAGAGTAAATGTAAGAAAAAGGAAAAAATCTATTAATCTTTACTTAAACTACCGTGGAAATTTGATTTCGTCATGAATTTTAATTAGGAAAATATTAGGAATGGTTCTATCATATTTCTAAAATTTTTATAAAAAATTAAAAAATACCCATGACAATTTGTTGTATATTCTGCATAAAACTAGATTAACATTTTTTTTTTAATTTTCAAGCGTTACTTGGCTGTAAGAAGACATCTAATAAATCAAAAAGTAAATAGCGGTATAATATTTCATTAATGTTTTTTTTTAATTAAATTTAAATTAATTTAAATAACTATAGCATTTTAATTTAAAACAGTAACAAATTCTCATATATATATACTGTATATATACATATATAAAAATTTATGTGCAAGTTATGAATGATTACAGTTAAATAAATAACAATTAAATAATATTGCTCTTAGGAAATCAAATTAAATTTAATATTAATATTATAACTGTATTCAACAAATTATATTTAAAGCGATTTTCATTCAAAATTACTTTTAATTGCTGTGACGTGAATGATATAAATCAGTAATGATAATTTAATATTAAATTTCATTAATTGTATTACTAATCGATCATTTTAATTCAGTTATATAAACAATTTTATAAAATTTGTTGTTAAAAAAATTAAACTGTCGAAATATTCTCTGTGTACTTAGAACTTGAGTGTGTTTAAAATGAGACACCTCATAAAATTTCGAAATTACAGTATTAAAAATATATATATAAAAATTTGGTTATTATTTAAAATATCTGTATTAATATATAATTGATATTGAATATTTTTCAAATAAATTTTCAGTGGTATTGAATGATTTCAAGTTATTCAATAATAACGAAAGAATTTTCATAAAGTGCAATAAAAAAATTAACAAGTTGAGAGAGAATACAGAGAAATTAAAGAAACTTCTCATAGAAACACAAAACAGTCTATTAAATTGTAATATTGTATATATAAAATTATAATATTTAAATATAAAACTACCAGCATTAATGCCTCTTAAGTGCTATAAGATTTTGCATAAGAGTAATAACAACAATCTCTAGTTTCTTAAAAGTCATATAACTTGTTAATACTTTTTCAGTCAAATAAGAAAATTTAAGATAAATATTAAAATTTAAAAATTAAATCAATATTAATTGCGATATTTAACAGAAATTGAACAAAAAAAGTGAGAAAATAGTTTTTAACCTTAATTCCGAAGAACTGTATATCCTTATTTCTTAACAATAAGCAAAGAGTAAAGAGCGAGATAACTTTGATGCCAAACTGTTGCTCCCAAGAATTACGAATACCAGCAGCGTTTTGTGTTTCTATGACAACATCACGATGTCATCACGTTTAGCCACCTAGTGGAAACTTGAAAATTCACTCTTTCCTATCATCAATTTTACTATTTAAATTTTTTTTATGAGAGTCTCATTTTTAATAATGTTTCCGTATTATATCATATAATTTATTTTTCTGTGTAATTTTAAAACTATTGTAGTTATATTTTTCTCCTGATATTAATATTTTATGAAGTATAACATAATTAAAAGTTTGTAGTTTGAGCAAAAAACAGTCTTGAAATAATAAACAAAAAATAAAAAAAGTAAATTGAATTAAAAGTTGATTGAACATTAAATATATGTGAATATATGGGGATGATTATTTAATATATTGGATATATGGGGATGATTATTTAATATATGGGAATATATGGGGATACAATCAGGATGATTATATTTTGTAGAATGCATACTGATGATTATGTTTTGTAGAATGAAAGTTATTAATGCACGTTTCCCCCTAATCAAAATGATTAGGGGGAAACGTGCATTAATAACTTTTAAAATCTTTTATTAAAACGTTACTTTAGTAAGCTTTCAATCTTTTCGTAATAATTATATTTTGCATGTAAATGCAATAAAACAAATGAATATTTTTTTGTTTCCAAGTGCAGCTGTTATTTTTGTGGTTTGACGGATTTTTTTCGTATTTACCAATTAGATTTGTTCGTTTTAATATCTACTGATAATAGTGAACGTTTCTCTATAAATTATTTTAAAAGAATTAGTTTTCGTATCTATTGCATATCATCAGTTTACTTTAATCAAATTTACAAGAAGGAACATGATTGGTTGATATCTGGGCTAACGATAGTAGAGAATTTAAGCATAAACACTAGTTTACTGTGAGCAACCGTTAATTTTATCTATTAAAATCTCAGTCTGCAATAAATTTTTTAAATCTTTTACATTCATTGATCCAGAATATAACTAATTATGTTCACTATTATAAACTGTATCAAAACTAAAGTGGTTATACAGTATATAACAACAATAAGAAATAGCATTAATTAATTCTTTTAATGTGAATTATTATAAAATGTTTTCTCTTACTTATAATTAGAATAATATATTTCATTGTTTATAATTGCATGTTCATTAAAAATACATATATTAAATCAAATTCATACATTAATTTATGCGTACAATAGAGATAATATTAACAATTCAATTCGTTTTTCTTAAGGAATCAAATCATTTATTGTGTGTTTAAACTTATGAAAATTTTAATTTTTAAATGTAAAATACTTTTTATCTTTTACCAATCCCAGATAATGGATTTCATTCACAAATAAAAGAAATTACAAGAATAAATTACATTTGACACACTCAATTCATGCAAATTTTATTTGATAATGAAAAATGGGAAAACTAATTAATTTCTAGTAAACAGAAACAAGTTTTTGATAGATTAAATCCATAAAAAATATAGAATTCTTGATAATGAAAAGTGTTTAGAATAACCGATTTAATATCTAACAATCTGTTCTAATTTTTTTTATCCGTTTGTTTATTTTATAATTATAATGTAAAGATTATACATTTATAAAATAACGGATAAATTAAAATGAAGATTTTTTTGCACAATTTTGCTCTGAATATACTATATTGTATTATCTCTTTGTTAGTTCGTTTAACAGAAATAATATCCTAATTACATTTCAGAAATATTTAAAAAATTTATTTTGTTAGAAAAAATTTTGATATAAAAATACCAGGAATATATTAAAATACGTTAAAATTATTACTGTTTATAAATATATAATGAATTAAAATATGAAAATAACATATATGTTACAGGATAAACTCGAATTCAGGAAATACTAGAATTTCCTAATCAAAACGAGAACGTCCTAACGCTGCTAGGACAGGGGTGAGCAACCTTTAAATTGGCCCGTAATCAACGGGCCAATTTAAATTTTAAAATTTTTTTGCGGGCCGCACATAAAGCAACACTCATTAATAATTTACAAAACTTTATTTATAATAAACATTAGAATAAAAAAATATAAAATTTAAAAAATTAAAGATTTCATATACAAATTTTAATGCAAAATAAAAACAAACAAGAAAAGAACAGAAAAACGAATTTTCTTGAAATTTTTAATGAGAAATTTGGCACTGTTTATTCGATACGAGCTGATCAATATCAGCCGGAATTGATGAGGTAGCTACACGTACGCAGCTTTCTAATCGTGCATCACTCAGTCTTGATCGGTGGTCATTTTTGATTAATTTCATGGTTGAAAATAATTGTTCGCAAACATACGTACTTCCGAACAGAGACATCATTTGCTTTGCATTTTTCGTCAAAAGCGGAAATTTCTCAGGGCTCACATAAGATTTATAAAAATTTTCGATGTTTACTGAGAAAAATACATTTTTTAAATCGGTATTATTCTGCATGTCAATCACTTCCATTTGAAAGTCTTCGGGAACTGTATCCACATCGATATTAAATGGCGAGGAAAACATTTTCATGGAAACCGCTGTCTTCTCAGCTTTGAACATTTGGAATCGTAATTGAAATTCGTTGATTAAAATGTCTATATATTGTGCGTATTTTTGAGAAGTAGTAACGTTTTCTTTTTCTAAATGTGGAAAGTGAGACACATTATTCTGCAAAAGATGCTGTTTCCACAATTTTAATTTGCGCTCAAAGCCCTGAATTTTATCATACAAATTGTGAATAAACTGTCCTTTGCCTTGAAGTTCCACATTAAGATCATTGAGATGCTGAGTCATGTCGATAAGAAACCCAAAATCGCACATCCATTCTTTATTACCAAAATGAGGAAAGGCATATCCCTTCATATCCAAGAACAATTGTATTTCGCTTTTTAAGTTGTATACTCTTTTTAGCATTGCACCTCTACTAAGCCAACGTACTTCGGTATTAAAAACCACGTCGCCATATTCAGTTTCTAAATCTTTCAGGAATTCTTTAAATTCACGGTGATTTAACGCGCGCGACTTTATCAAATTGATTAGTTTAATTATTGGTACTGTGACATTTGGCAAACTCAATCTTTTCGCACACAAAGTTTCCTGGTGCAATCAATTATGCAGTGGTTAACGAATATTTCCCTTCCTGTGACCTTCTTAATGTCTTGAAATAGCCTTCCCGATACTCCTACCT
>AYEL01067170.1:0-12654 GCA_000484575.1 Olivierus martensii
CAAATGAGTCTTATTTTATAGAATGCAGTTATATATATATATGCAGTATATATATATATATATTTTATATATTCTAGTCATAGTGCTGAAGCTATTCATTTAGCTTCAATCTGTGCAGATTAAACTACGAAAGTATCACGGTTGGATAAGAATGAAATTTTATTTGCATAAATGTGAATTTTTGAAGTTTAAATTGAAAAAAGAAAAAAGAAAAACATATCCATCTGAATGGACCGAGGGTCTCTGGATGATAAATTGAGTTATACACAGATTAAATTTAAAATTTTATTTAAAGTTTTACAGTAACTTTTAAAAATTAAAAAAATTCAAATTTTCATTTTACAAGTAGGCTTATACAGAATATTTTTAAATGAATCATTAAAAGTTAATTATTTTATTATAAAAAATATTTATATTAGAACATATTAGTTTGGTTTCCAGAATAGAAAGTGCAGAGGAATTTAACCTTTACAGGCAATTTTCCTTTTGATAATAAGGTCAGTAATCATTAAAGATCAAAGGTGTTTCCTTAAAATAAAAGAGGAAAACGTTACCGCCTCCAGAAAGTACCACGAAATTACTTTACGAAAATGGAAGGCGAATTATAGTTTAAAGTTCATTTTATAGTAGCTAAATGCATTTCTGAATTTGGTTAACATTTGCCAGACGTACAAGATTAATAATAAGCTATTGATCTTTAACATTTGAACGAAAAAATGTTTTGAACATTACTGTAGTTCATTCGTCGTTTAAAGTATAAAAAATAAATTGTATAAAATATCTTCTAGATATGCAAAATATAAATTTCTGAGATATGTTTTGTTCTGTGATGGGATATGATATCGTTACAATATTAAATTATTTTGAGGATTATCACTCACGAGTTCATAACGCATAACATTGAAGGACAAAAGTACAACGACAACAAGTTTATGCTAAAAAAACTAACTAATCCAAAATCATGAACCTTCCTGTTTTCGAATTAGAGTTCGTCTTTTAACATAATATAGTCATTATTTTTCCTGTTCTTCAATACTATGCTCTAATTTTATCAACTTAGGCTCACAGCTGTGTTTATAAATATTTTTGATAGACTCAAAAATCGCAGAATGTCAAAGTAAGTGGAAAATTTTTTTGACTTAAGTAATAAAAAAATGCATATAGATTCAAGAAACCAAATACAAAATAAATTTTTAAAATTTTTTCGATATGTTTAATTTAAATACTGTATTGTATTATTATAACTAAAATTATAGAACTATTATGTTCTACACTCTGTAAAATAAGTAGAAGGACACAAGAAAAATTTTCACAAAATGTAAAAGAAAGGATTTTTTTATTCATGAAAAGTTTCATGAAGAACATAAAGGGATGAATATAAAAATAAATGACAATGGAAAATAATTTACAGAAATAGTAAATAATTTATATCACGTCACAACTTGGCACTGTGAATAAATATGTAAAAAAAGTAGGAGGACATTAATTGTTAATGAGTATGTATTGAATGTAACACGTAAGTAATTTGCATATTTTACACAGTAGTCATAGCAGCACTTGTTGAGACAAGAATACTTTCTTGCTATTAATTAATGATTAGGCTTTATTGTCAGAATGCCAAGAGGAATTCCTTTAAGCAATTTTCAAAAGGGCCAAGCACTAGCATACAAAGAGACTGGAAAAGATGTTAGGGAGATTGCACGTATGCTTAAAGTAGGCCGAAATGCTATTTCGTCATTCCTGAGAAACCCTGAAACCCATGGGAAGAAAAAGAAGACTGGGAGACCGAAAAAACTCTCACCTCATGACCAGAGAAACATCTGCAGACAGTTAAAAAAGAAAGGTGCTAGCATTTCAAAGGTCCACCGACAAACAGGGCTAACACATGTTTGCAGACAAACCATTTATAATTACGTTAAGCAGTCCAAAGCCTTCGAGTTTAAGAAGCGGAAGCATCATCCTAAGTGGACGAATAAACACATAGTTAATCGCTTAGCCTGGGCTAAAGAACACATGTCTTGGTGTACGGAATGGTTGTCTGTTGTTTTCTTGGACAAGAAAAAGTTTAATTTAGACGGTCCTGATAGCTCTCAATATTATTGGCATTGTCTAGGAAATGAGGAGCAACATTACTCAACTCGACAGCAAGGAGGAGGAAGTTTGATGGTGTGGCTTGCTGTTGGATATGGGGGAAGAACATGCCTGTCCTTTCTACATGGCCGACTAAAACATACAGATTACATTCATTTACTTCAATCAGCACTTCTTCCTTATGGCTCTGATCTAGGTGGAGAAGACTGGATTTTTCAGCAAGATGGAGCTTCCATCCATACGGCTAGAGATGTGAAAACCTGGTTTGCAAACAACAATGTCCGGGTTTTACCGTGGCCATCAAGAAGCCCAGACCTGAACATTGTGAAAAGCATCTGGGCAATTTTGGTTTAACGTGTTTATGACGGAGGCAGACAATATGAATCTATACACGAACTCCGGGAAGGTTTGACACGGTCTGGACCATGTTTGCCAAACTGAAATTCAAGCTCTTTTTGTTTCTATGCCAAATCGAGTCTTTGAGGTAATACGCGCTAATGGAAAGAAAACCTCATATTAATCTTTTATTTTTCCTTTACTATTTGTAAGTGTCCTCCTACTTTTTTTACATATTTATTCACAGTGCCAAGTTGTGATGTGATATAAATTATTTACTATTTCTGTAAATTATTTTCAATTGTCATTTATTTTTATATTCATCCCTTTATGTTCTTCATGAAACTTTTCATGAATAAAAAATCCTTTCTTTTACGTTTTGTGAAAATTTTTCTTGTGTCCTTCTACTTATTTTACAGAGTGTATACTAGTTCCTAGACTGATATAGTTTTGTTAGAACTATAGCAGTTTCCAACATTAAAATGAAACATTAACCATCCATTAATTAAATTTATAATCTATAATTAATTATAAAATTAAAATGGTTTATAAATAAAAAATTAATAGAAAGATTTCATTTAAAAAGTTTCATAGAATAAAAATACATAACGGAAGTTAGAACGAATACACATAAATACAGAAAAAATACCATATAATGACTTGAATTAGAACAAGTTTCGCAATGTAATGTTTAAAGAATTTTTATACTACTGTGAAATAGTATGTTATGAGGATATCATTAATTTACTATTTTTTGCTAGAAAAGTTTAAACACTTAAAATAAAATTGTTATTAAATTTGAAATAAAAAATTATACAGTAATCTGAATAACAACTATATAATTTATATAAACTGTAAATAAGATTTTTAAGAAAATTATATTTTATTTTGCAAAATTATGAAATTTTTTTGGACTTTTAATACAGGCACATACCAAATGTATTTGAATTCTTTCGTAAATAATTTCACTATCAAAATATATATATATAGGCCTATATTGAATTTCATTTAATATTTATTTGTTATTAAAATTTGTAATAATTATTGATTCATAATATAAAAATGTAATTTTTAAAGTAGAGTTTAATGGCACAGAATGCCAACTGTCTGAAAAATTTTAAATGTAATTAATATCTTTTCGTGTTATTCTAATTGTATTTTCGGTTTTTTACTTGTGATGCGGACTTATATTAAATAAATAATATGAATTTGAATCAATTTTTTAATTCTTGTTATCTATAAAAAGTGTTTCTTCACCATTATTCTCATTATACTCAATGAACTTGATTTGACCCGGTTCTAAAGGTAATCTTCTCGAAACACCCCTAGACAAGAATTATTTTCGAACTGACCTCCATTTGTAAATCATCTCTGTATAGTGGACAATGCAAAAAAATATTTTTTAAAGTCAATAAACTTGAAATAAATTTCAAATTATCTGAAGTAAATAATTTTATCCCATTTCCCCTTTAAATATCTAGAAATTGTAAACTTTATCGTAACTTTCCTATTGCAGTGGTTTCTTAATCGTTGCATAATCAGTATAAATATAATTCCTACTGGAAATTTAGGTCAGACATATTAACAGATATTAACCTTTATTCGGCCTTTTTTATTACTGTTATTTTCTTGATAGAAGTTGGAAATTATAATTTAGAACTTGAAATATATCATTTAATAATAAAAAAGTTAAAAATCCATAAAAAAGTTATCTTCAAGAACAATTTATGTACTAATTAATCCTCCAACTAATTTATGCATTTGATGATATCACTTGAATGTAGAAACTAACTACAAAAAGTATTTAATGAATACAAGAAAAGTTTCGACGCATTTTATAATTATTTAAATATATTTTAAAAATTTGTTTAATACAAATAAATTGCTAAGTATTGACTAAATTTAATAATTTAATAATGGTTTATAGTTTAAAAATGCATTTTTTTTTTTTTGATGAACGTGCTTTCTGCAATATTCAAAAAATATAATTAGAGATAAGCTCTGCAAAAAATTTAATGAATGGATTCATCTAGCCAGCCAGCAATTAGCAATTTAATAAATAATAATATTAGAAAGTGATTAACATGCCTACTTCCCCGCCTCTTTAGTGACATTAACTTATCACGGAAGAGAAGTTCAAATCTTGAATATGTAAAAAAAGGAATAAAAGGTTAATAGAATCAGTAAACTTGTTTGACCCAAATTTCCATCAGGAATTACCCAGGTCTTATATTAACTAATGCATATTGATATATTATGTAAAAATTTACAATTGAGTATTTTGTGAAGGAAAAAGATTTATATAAGATAAAAATATAATGAATTTCATTTTTAAATGAATTTTATGAATCATATTGCAAGTATATTTGATTAAACTGTATGGTTCATCAATTTGAAATTTTTCTAATTTTGAGAAAATTATCTTCGAAAGCGGCCCCTCATTGTATGCAATGATATATAAATATATAAGAAAAACTCATAATTCATAAATTAAAAAAATAAAAAAATTAAAATTAAAAATTAAATTCACAATTCATTGAAAAATAGAAAATATAAAGAATTACAGAAAAATCTATAGAAGTATCAAATCATTTCATATCAGCGGTCTCAAACTCGCTATGCCCTTTATTGCGAGTTGCGACCCGCGTAGCATTTATTAATCTCAAGAGTATATAACAGCTATTTAGAAAAAATTATAACTGTTTTTCATGAAATATTTAAAAAATATTTTTATAAGATGTATTGGAATTCAATAAAACGGAATTTTTCAATAAAACTTTTCGGGAAAAATTACACAAAAATGGGTGGTTATTTTGATATTAATGATTATTTGCATTTATGATAATTTTTGCACTGCACTGTTAAATATAAAATAACACGAGGACTAAAAGATACTTTTTTCCTCGTGTTAGTTTATACATGCAGTATAAAATAATGATGACAGTTGCGCCTATATATATTATACTTATGCAATACAGTATAGTATATATATAGGTCGCCTGTCCTTGTTGCCCCCGTAGAGTTGGCACCTATGTGCACTACACGGGAAATATAGAACTAGTAGATTTATTATTAGTTGATTTCATTATTTATATTAAAGATTAAAAAAATCAAATTATGTTCTCTTTTAATTGAAATATAGAGTAGCATATAATTTAGGGACAAAGAAATTTAAGATTATCTTTGAATAAATGTATTGTCTTTAAATAAATTTTTCATAATTTGATTGTTATTAATGCAAATTAAATAGAAAAATCCATGTATACATAAATAAAACTTTCAAACTTTATCAAATTACAGTTAGTAATTAAATACACTGACTAAAATTTAAAATTAAAAAAAATCTTTTTGTATTTTTACATTTCGTAATATAGGATAGATTCATTAGATATAAAAAAATTAGAGAAAAATATGAACAATTTTTAGTGATTACTATATTTGATATAAAATTATGTTCCATTGTGTATTAGTAAATGATATTCTTTGTTGAAACTTTCCGAAATAATGTATTGTACAGTATTAAAAGGCTGTTTAATCATTATTATTACAAAATCTATACATTTATATACGGTATAACGCTTACTGATTGTCTATATAGTCTGTTAGCACGAATTTGCGTACTTCTCTACGACTTAGAAGGCTGAAACTTGGAGATAGAGGAACTATTAAGTCAGAAAAAATTAATCCGGAATTCCATTCCGAAAGGATGGAAAAGGGAGAAGTTAAATCTCTAATGTTTAGGTTAAGTCGTATTTCTTAATAATTTGAGTATTTTATGCTGAGAAAAATATACCATCTCATATTGATTGAAAAAATTTTACAATACTCAACAGGTGTCATAAAAGTGGGGCCTCCCTAATTTGACGGATTTTTAATATTAATCCGATTTTGATGAAAATCAGTATATAGGGGCAATGGTGTCACTATGGGGTGCGGGGGGTACGGTAAGCACTAGGTGACACCATCGTGGGGTGACATCCAATGTTTTCAAATGTGTGTTAAAAAATTACATTTTTGCCAATTTTACAACTATAAGCCAGTCCTTTTTAAAATGGTCATTTCTTGATTGTTGAGAACATGGATAGGTTGAGAAACTTCTGGGGGATAATATTGTTAGTTAGTCACATGTAATAATAGATTGAAGTCGTGCTATGTAAATTTTGTATTTTGCGCAACATAAAGTATTATGTGAAAAATTAATATTATAATAATATCATTTGAGTGATATTGTTAATATTATAGTTTATTATTGATTGTTGGTTTTGTATTGAACTTCTATGGTATATAGGCTAATTGAATTTAAGAATGTATATAGGAAAACCTGTGCTGGTGGCCACCTGAACCAGGTGGCCAACCTGCAAGCAGTGGCCATTTTAATATCCGCCCAAGCATATTGCGGGATTTTTAAACTGTTTGTAAAATGGCCACCTGTGTTCCGTGGCCAGTGATATTTAATTTCGGCACCTTGTGTGCAACATCTACTAGGTGGCCAGCAAAGCGTGTTTTGATCAGAAATGCCAGATGGGCTCTAGATCTTCTATCAGCTGAGCATTCTAAAGTGAAACAAATATCCCGAAAACAGACAGTGATTTCTTTCCTTAGATTTAATTAACAATGTGAAACTGTGCCATAAACTTTGTATTTTAAACTTTGATATTTAATAAAGAAATTTGTAGCTATCTGTGTCTGATGGCCAATCTGTGCTTGGTGGCCACAATTTCAGCGGCCGAAAGCTGGCCACCTAGCACAGGTTTTCCTATATATCATTTATAATAAAGTAAGATGAACTTTGTTTGAATTGTATATGTTTGAAACAATTACAATTACAACAACAATAACAAATTACAACAAATCATTGTCAATTACATACAAACAAATCAATTACATTGTCTAAACAATTACAATAAATTTGTTCTTAAAATAGAGAAAAAATTGAAATCATCATGCCACGTGGGGTACACAAATCAAATAGGCCGAATGGATTTCAGCAACGGAAAATGAAGAAAGCAAAAGCTAAATCTCTTAAAATGGGGTGACACCATTGCTAGGAACGTCACTGTATAGAAGTTTTTGGGGCTACAGATTATGAATCTGATGATAGTTTTTCCGATGTCAAAATGGAAATTCAATATGGCGGTCCGAAATTTAACGGATATTTTAATTTAATCTGTTGTTATTGTGTTGTCTGCCGAATTAGCTATCTGGAAACGCTGGCTTTTCATCCAGAGGACCTAGGTTCGAATCCTGGTCCAGTTTCTTGGAAAGTATTTGGTAATCTGAGCCCGTGCTGTCGATTCCATTCTGAAATCTGCTATCCTTTGATGTAAACAGCATATGATAGGGCCTCAATCAGCTCACTTAGTATTCAACAGATTGAGAAATAGTATCATTTTCTGACAAAAAAAGATACAGAGACCAAGTTTCCATAAATATTCGCACCGCGTGAAGAGATATAATTCATGTCTCCCTGTCGTAAATAAATTTATATACTAATATAGTATAAATTTCTTCAATCTAATAAATTTTTCTATTTAAAATAAAGATTAAACATTCAGTTGTTTTCGTCTTAATGCATGAAATCAGTTTTGGTTTAGTATATTAATATTGGATTGCGCTTTATATTTAGTTCCTATGTTTAATAATTCATTTATCTCCATTCTTTCATATAATTAAATATTGTTTTGCATTACAAATAATAAGATAGACTTAAATATTAATTTTATAAGAAAATTGTATAATTTTAGATATTTAAATCAGGCAGCTTCGTTATATTAACGTAATGCAGTTGTTTCCAAACTTTCTGTGTCTGCGCCCCTTTTTTTCATAAAAACTTGGTATGCCTCCTCATTTTCATAGCAGTCTAATTTTATAAATACTTTCTACTTACAATTAATGCTACAAAACAATATACCATATTTTGTATACAGTTCTTATACATAAAAATTATATATTTATTATGGTTTAATAATTTATAATACAATTAAACAAATCTTACAAAAAAACGAAAAATAGAATACGTGTTTAATACAACATAATATTTAATGTGATGGGTGGTTGGTTTTTCAGCACAAATTCTCTCAAATCGAGGTGTCAAAAAGATTGAAGATATCGCAATTTTGTTTTGTTTTTGTTTGTTTATCTCAAAAATGTTGTTTTGTTAATTCTTGCGCGTCCTCTTGCATTAGACTAGTGCCCTCTAGTGGGGTGGGCACCACAGTTTGAAAAACACTGACATAATGCAATATTTCATGAATGTTATTGAATAAGAATTTTGTTATTTTGGAGTATCATTTATAAAACTACTTAAAACTATTTAATACTTTTTATAAATCATACTACCAAAGTAAAAAAATTTTATTCAAAATAACAAAATAATCATCCAAAACCAAATACCAAAATATCCATCTTAATAATTATTATTAAAAATCAGAAAGCAGTGAGAGACCAAATGTATTTGATCTTCTATCGTTTCTGTATTATAAAATTGAATCAATTTATTTTATTATAATAAAAATTATAATTTACCATTGCCTTCTAACTCTGAGATCCACTACTTAAGATGAGTCTAATTAGTGATTATAATTTGCTTAATATGCATTATTATTAATAAATAGATTTCTATAAAATTATTTTTAATTAATTACAAAAGATAATAAAACTTGAGATTATTATTATGTAATAGACTGTTATTATTTTTGAAGTTTCATAAAATGATATTTTTTAAGGAACGTTAATTTTATTGGCTTATTATTATTTTTGGTTTAAAATAAATTATTACTAATTTACTTTAAATCATTACTTTTTTTATTTATTCATTTAAAAATACCCATTTTAAATTTTTTGTATCGATCCGGGCAACTATCGGATAGTATCGATTTTTTTGTAAAAATGTATCATATCAAAAATCGATAGTTTTCAAAATTTTTGCATCCTTACACGTGATTATAATTTGATTAAATTATACTAATATAAATAAGTGATTATCAGGCTTTGTGATTTTAATATCTTTTCGATTTGTGCTTTAAATTAATCTGAAATAAAGACTTAATAAAATTATCTCCAATTATTGTAAACGCTACCTAAGCGAATATAATAGAAACACTTTAACTCTTAGGCTTTCAACTAGAATACGCAACTTACAATTTAAACCAGGTTTCTTATGCATCAGCTACTTTATCTTACAACATGTTGGTGTATAGTTTATTATTTTATAGAGTAAGTGTAATGCCATATTGGGTTTTAATAATACTGTATGTCGCCATTCAGCATTCGTTTCTCTGGCCTTATCACATTATTTTCAATAAAGCAGTCTACTTAGGATATATTTATAATAATGTTAACACTTTCCTATCAAATGAATTTATGACAATATAAAATTCTATCAATAATATAAACTGTACAAATTAATAGCATGAATAATATACTGTACTATAAGTTAGAAATTGTAAATTAGGAACTTTTATGTATCTCGTCACGACTTTATTATTATTATTTATTCATTTATATTTCAATATTACTATTGTTGTCAAAAGTAATGATCTTTATGAGACATTATGAATGTTAATAATTAAAACATGATACTATTTAAAATTTTTTTCTACTACTCTACAGTAAAAGTACAGTATTATTGATAGATTATTTAACAATTCAAGTATATTTCGTTTTATTTAAGTGCATATAAATTTGCTACATAAATTTACTGTTATACAGTAGATTAAGATATAGAACTACATTTTCTTTATTTAAATCTTTTAAAAATATGTTAATACGATATTTGCTAACTGAAAATTAGATTTAAATTTAATTTCTTTTTTTTACAGATTTATAATTATTTCGAGCTAAACATTATCATGATAACATTACATAAATTAAAAGAAGGTGCCATAATTAAAGGAGATCATGGATTACCCAGTGATCAAATGCCATATTGGTTAGATAGGAAAAAATTTTATGAAGCAAGAAAAATATTTAAAAAATATTTTTTTAGGTAAGTATTGAAATTTGTATAATTACTATTTTAAATGTTTCTACAATGTTTACAAATTCTATAATAATTTTTACAGTATATTCTTCGCTCATTTGACCGGATTAATACTTACAGTTCACATCCCTTCTATAACAACTACACTATTAGCTACAGGAAAATCGTCAAATTTGGTAGATATCTTCCGTCGATATTTAAATACTCTTGTACATATTAAGATGTGGTACGAAGGAGATATTTGGAATCCGGAAGATCCCGCTTACAAGTCTATAACTTTTGTCAGAAAAATTCACAATGTAGTGGCTGAAAAGACGAATGCGATTAAAAAGCAAAAACAACTTGCTTTATCTCAATACGAAATGGCATTAACTCAATATTCTCTTATTGGACTTATAATTCTCTATCCGAAACAGATAGGAATATCATGTAACGAAGAAGATCTCGACTGCTTGGTTCACTTTTGGAGAGGAGTGGGTTATCAACTTGGAATATATGATAAATATAATATATGTACTAACGGTTTGATTGAAACGAAAAAAATTTGTAAAGATATGTTAGAAGAAGTGATTAAACCAAATATTATGCAACCAACTCAAGACGGTTCTGTTATGAGTCAAAATATTGTGAAAGCAATGAAAGTATTCATTCCCTTCCTCAGCTACGAATCAATGATGAGATTTTGGTTCGAAATTATTCATATTCCAAAAAATTTGAAAATAAGTAAGCATCAGTTATTTGTATATTGGCTAATGAGAATGATTTTTAAACTCATATTTTTTAATGCATTTGTACGTGCATTTTTAAACAATCTTCTCAGAATTGCCATAAGGAAAACTGTAAACGGAAGAAAACAGCTGGAACATCAGATAGTTCACTATTTGAATCGAGATCAGGTTTGATTTGAATATAGCCTAATTAAAAATTAAAATATAACTTTAAAATTAGATAACAATTAAAATGAAATGTGAGTTTGTAATCTTATTTTTCTTTAAAAGAAAAACAATCGCTGTATATCTTTATTATTCAGAAAGCAATAAATAAATTTATACTTTGTAAGGGCGTATCGAATGACATGTTTGAAAATTGGATTCTTAATTAGAATCCACTTTTCAATATATGAAACAAAAATCATCTGACCTAAAAGATATCCGAACAACAGGGATGGGCCACAAAATAAATAGGCCAAGCTTAGCTTTTGGCTATGTATCAATAAATAGAAAGTCTTTGACACTATAAACTTTTTCCTTAGAGATTCTTTCCAGTCTCTATTGTTATATACTACAAATTGGCTAATCTTATTTATATTTAAATTTAAAAAATCATGCGATTATAAAATAATGTTATAAAAACATAAAATATTTTTAAATCTACAAGGAAAACAGTGAATCATATAAATTGAGATTTTTCTAATGAGACAAAACTAAATTACAATTTTCGCCAAAAATAACTATTTGATCTAGTTTATAAATTTTAAATGTGCGAAGGATTGAATTGCAGTGAAAAGTATTAGATGTTAGAAGGTAAGCATTGATTAAAAACAGTTAAATTAAAACTGTAGAATTGACAAATTCTTTATAAATCATAAAAATTTATTAAGTCCAACAGTGATAAAGACAAATAAATAGCATGAATAATATACTGTACTATAAGTTAGAAATTGTAAATTAGGAACTTTTATGTATCTCGTCACGACTTTATTATTATTATTTATTCATTTATATTTCAATATTACTATTGTTGTCAAAAGTAATGATCTTTATGAGACATTATGAATGTTAATAATTAAAACATGATACTATTTAAAATTTTTTTCTTCTACTCTACAGTAAAAGTACAGTATTATTGATAGATTATTTAACAATTCAAGTATATTTCGTTTTATTTAAGCGCATATAAATTTGCTACATAAATTTACTGTTATACAGTAGATTAAGATATAGAACTACATTTTCTTTATTTAATATTGATTGTCTCTTAAAAATCATTATCAATGAAGTTTAATTTGTAGATAGTCTGCTTCGTCTTCCAAAGCGTTATTTTTCTCTTCTTCCTTCTCTTCCTCTAAAGACATCTCTAAATATTATTTTATTCAAACAATTTCTACTAGATATGGTAGACTAACTATTTGCGTTATGGTGGAATTTTTGCCACATAATACATTATACAATTCATAAGTGCCAACTGTTTATATCACCATGACAATTGCA
The DNA here is from genome assembly GCA_000484575.1 of Olivierus martensii. Classification (NCBI taxonomy): domain Eukaryota; kingdom Metazoa; phylum Arthropoda; class Arachnida; order Scorpiones; family Buthidae; genus Olivierus; species Olivierus martensii. Next base: position 12,619 of record AYEL01067170.1, read on the forward strand.
CCTTGGCTAATCTGTTATAAATATAATTTTTTTTTT
>AYEL01067171.1:0-79479 GCA_000484575.1 Olivierus martensii
AAATAATAATCGTCTAGAAATCATCTTTAAGAAACTAAAAACTAGTGAACTGTTGCACGTCTATTTTTAATTAATTAAATAATTTGTTTTCATTACTGTATGTTAATTATCGTTTACTTAAATATACAGTATTTTTATATGGTTATAATTTTATTAATATTAATAATGATATTGTCTGATCTGAATTGATTGTGATAAAAAAAAATAACGATTAATAACTGAGCTAACAAATTACGTGATGCAATGAGGAGATTTGGTTAACGACTCCTGATTATGTGAACTTTTGACAAAATAGAGCTCTATTTTGTCAAAAGTTCACATAATCAGGAGTCGTTAACCAAAGCCTGGATCGTTAACCAAGTACGTCGTTATCCGAGGCACCATTGTATTGTACTTGAATGTACAGTAGATAGATCTATAGTCAAATATTACATTGCTTAAGATCTATTATGCAATTGTCCAAAATAAAATGCGATTTTAATTAATTAATATTGATATGTGTTAATATATTATCATTAGGGAAGAAAAAAGCAATTTCCACGAAAAAATTAACGAAACACATATATAAAAAATAAAAATATAATAGGCCTATATTGAAAAACTATAATAATTACTAAAATTTATAATTTGATATAATTTACAATTTATAATTAAATTCATGATTTAAGATTAAAATAAATCATCATCAACCAAATAACCAATCCTATAGTTTTTTTTTTTTTTGATAGTAGTATAGATCAATTTTAATTATAAAATTCAGTAATAGCTTATAATAAATCTTAATTAGAAATTATTATTGGAGGTCTTTAATCATAATTTTCCTCGTAAGTCAAAATAAGGAATATAACTTAAGTTTTCAATGATCAACAAGAAACTTTTGATTAAAATTTTAAGTCAAAGCAGAATAAAAAAAAAAAAAAAATAGTTATAGTAAAAATTACATCAGGACTGAAGACGTTGATTGAAACTATTTATTTATATTTTTGCAGCATATTAACACGTACATAATTAAAGCTATGGTCCACTTGCGCAAATGCATTATTAATATTACTAGTTTTTATTTGAACCGGTTCATTTGAGCTACCAGATTATTTAACAATAATTTTAGATTATCAATTTAAAATAAAAGACAAATATAGTATTTTCATTAGACTTAATTTTTCGAACAAAAGTTTAATAAATTATAATTTACGAGAGTAAAATAAAATATTTTGAACACAATATTTTAGCCTTTAATATAATTTTTGAGATGAGTTAAATTTTAATTAAAACTTACATTATATAAAGACTACAATATTAGGTTTCTTTAGATATAAAGATATATAGATCCAATTCTATTCAAAAATATGGTTAAATATATTAAAGTCATACTGTTAAATGTATGCATTACTCCATAATATTGTATGCTTTATATACATTATTCGATAATGATAAATAATTCATAATGCAAGGTAAGAAGAAAAAATTTGTGTATTGGAATATATGATTTTTTCATTCTTACATTATTTTTTGAAGTACTCATTTTCGAATAATGTACAGATCAATTTCAGACAATTAATCTTTATTAAAATCTTTAATTTTCCATTTTCAATAAAAATTAAAAAAACATAGACATCAAACAAAAAAACAGCAGATGGATAAGAAAGTTGCAAAGTTAAAATTAACTAACTTGTAAAATGTTCAGCATATAAATCTAGAAAACGTCTATATAGCATACAATAATCTGAATTAGTGTTGAACATCGAACATCGATATTTTGATATCGATGTTCGATGTTTTTTCTGTTTATGTAGTAGAATTGACATTTGGGTTAAGTAATATTACGTAATATTTTTATAAATGGAATTTTTTGTAATTGGTGATGATTTTATTTAATTTTTTAGTTTTGCATTAGGAAAATCGAATAATCCATCTGGCAATATTGATTTAGTGCTTATATTTGTCACGTGAGACACTTTATTATCGTCATTTAATTAATATTTGAAACGCTTTCGGTTTCTTTTTTTATTTCAAAGTATTTATACCTTTTCACACTGCCAGCGACAACGACCAAATACGCGATCTCTGTCGCTTCGTCAAGGTCGCTTATATGTTCACACTTGTATCTGTTAGTCGTAAAGATCATTACTATTGTTGTCAAAAGTAATGATCTTTATGAGACATTATGAATGTTAATAATTAAAACATGATACTATTTAAAATTTTTTTCTACTACTCTACAGTAAAAGTACAGTATTATTGATAGATTATTTAACAATTCAAGTATATTTCGTTTTATTTAAGTGCATATAAATTTGCTACATAAATTTACTGTTATACAGTAGATTAAGATATAGAACTACATTTTCTTTATTTAAATCTTTTAAAAATATGTTAATACGATATTTGCTAACTGAAAATTAGATTTAAATTTAATTTCTTTTTTTTACAGATTTATAATTATTTCGAGCTAAACATTATCATGATAACATTACATAAATTAAAAGAAGGTGCCATAATTAAAGGAGATCATGGATTACCCAGTGATCAAATGCCATATTGGTTAGATAGGAAAAAATTTTATGAAGCAAGAAAAATATTTAAAAAATATTTTTTTAGGTAAGTATTGAAATTTGTATAATTACTATTTTAAATGTTTCTACAATGTTTACAAATTCTATAATAATTTTTACAGTATATTCTTCGCTCATTTGACCGGATTAATACTTACAGTTCACATCCCTTCTATAACAACTACACTATTAGCTACAGGAAAATCGTCAAATTTGGTAGATATCTTCCGTCGATATTTAAATACTCTTGTACATATTAAGATGTGGTACGAAGGAGATATTTGGAATCCGGAAGATCCCGCTTACAAGTCTATAACTTTTGTCAGAAAAATTCACAATGTAGTGGCTGAAAAGACGAATGCGATTAAAAAGCAAAAACAACTTGCTTTATCTCAATACGAAATGGCATTAACTCAATATTCTCTTATTGGACTTATAATTCTCTATCCGAAACAGATAGGAATATCATGTAACGAAGAAGATCTCGACTGCTTGGTTCACTTTTGGAGAGGAGTGGGTTATCAACTTGGAATATATGATAAATATAATATATGTACTAACGGTTTGATTGAAACGAAAAAAATTTGTAAAGATATGTTAGAAGAAGTGATTAAACCAAATATTATGCAACCAACTCAAGACGGTTCTGTTATGAGTCAAAATATTGTGAAAGCAATGAAAGTATTCATTCCCTTCCTCAGCTACGAATCAATGATGAGATTTTGGTTCGAAATTATTCATATTCCAAAAAATTTGAAAATAAGTAAGCATCAGTTATTTGTATATTGGCTAATGAGAATGATTTTTAAACTCATATTTTTTAATGCATTTGTACGTGCATTTTTAAACAATCTTCTCAGAATTGCCATAAGGAAAACTGTAAACGGAAGAAAACAGCTGGAACATCAGATAGTTCACTATTTGAATCGAGATCAGGTTTGATTTGAATATAGCCTAATTAAAAATTAAAATATAACTTTAAAATTAGATAACAATTAAAATGAAATGTGAGTTTGTAATCTTATTTTTCTTTAAAAGAAAAACAATCGCTGTATATCTTTATTATTCAGAAAGCAATAAATAAATTTATACTTTGTAAGGGCGTATCGAATGACATGTTTGAAAATTGGATTCTTAATTAGAATCCACTTTTCAATATATGAAACAAAAATCATCTGACCTAAAAGATATCCGAACAACAGGGATGGGCCACAAAATAAATAGGCCAAGCTTAGCTTTTGGCTATGTATCAATAAATAGAAAGTCTTTGACACTATAAACTTTTTCCTTAGAGATTCTTTCCAGTCTCTATTGTTATATACTACAAATTGGCTAATCTTATTTATATTTAAATTTAAAAAATCATGCGATTATAAAATAATGTTATAAAAACATAAAATATTTTTAAATCTACAAGGAAAACAGTGAATCATATAAATTGAGATTTTTCTAATGAGACAAAACTAAATTACAATTTTCGCCAAAAATAACTATTTGATCTAGTTTATAAATTTTAAATGTGCGAAGGATTGAATTGCAGTGAAAAGTATTAGATGTTAGAAGGTAAGCATTGATTAAAAACAGTTAAATTAAAACTGTAGAATTGACAAATTCTTTATAAATCATAAAAATTTATTAAGTCCAACAGTGATAAAGACAAATAAATAGCATGAATAATATACTGTACTATAAGTTAGAAATTGTAAATTAGGAACTTTTATGTATCTCGTCACGACTTTATTATTATTATTTATTCATTTATATTTCAATATTACTATTGTTGTCAAAAGTAATGATCTTTATGAGACATTATGAATGTTAATAATTAAAACATGATACTATTTAAAATTTTTTTCTTCTACTCTACAGTAAAAGTACAGTATTATTGATAGATTATTTAACAATTCAAGTATATTTCGTTTTATTTAAGCGCATATAAATTTGCTACATAAATTTACTGTTATACAGTAGATTAAGATATAGAACTACATTTTCTTTATTTAATATTGATTGTCTCTTAAAAATCATTATCAATGAAGTTTAATTTGTAGATAGTCTGCTTCGTCTTCCAAAGCGTTATTTTTCTCTTCTTCCTTCTCTTCCTCTAAAGACATCTCTAAATATTATTTTATTCAAACAATTTCTACTAGATATGGTAGACTAACTATTTGCGTTATGGTGGAATTTTTGCCACATAATACATTATACAATTCATAAGTGCCAACTGTTTATATCACCATGACAATTGCACCTTGGCTAATCTGTTATAAATATAATTTTTTTTTTTTTTATGTCGTGCAGCACTCTGTACTTAATCTTTAGATTTTCGAATGGGTTAGAGTTATTCTACAGACTACAGAATAGCTATTCTGCAGATTAAACCGAAAGTCGTGCAAACGGCCCTTAAGCAAATATTACAAAAAAACTAATAATAGAATACGTGTTTAATATAAAATAATATTTAATGCGATGAGTGGGTTTATTTTTCAGCACAAATTCTCTCAAATTCAGATTCATTAAAGATATCGCTACTCATAATTCTTTTTCAATCACTAAATCAGATCGATATTTTGTCTTTAAAACAGATACAGCAGAAAGTTTCTAAGTACATGGATATATGTATTTATAACCCTTTTGCTAATTCATTTTTTCGACGCCAATTCGAATTTATTTTTTACTTGTCTCAAAAATGAAGTTTTTTGTTAATTCTTATGAACCCCTTGAAATAGACTAGCGCCCCTAGAGGACCCGAAACTGTAGTCCCTTGTAGGGACTACAAGGGACCCGAAACTCGAACCCAAGTGTTCGAGTTTCGGATCCCACCCCTTGAAAATATTTAGCATGGAGTCAGAGCTCGGCAGTCGATCCCTGTCCTCCACGGAAAGGCTTTTTTCACCCCGCCCCTTTGTATTCTTCCAGAATAGAAAGTGGCGTCATCTGTTGAAAAAAAGACTTAACGGACTCTTATGTAGGATTTCGGAAATAACGGACGAAATGTAGTTGGTTCTGAATATTTCGTGGGAAGTGGGATTACAGTAGCCTATTTGAAATTAACAGCATTATCTTCTTCGTCATCATTTATTTACATTCATTACAATGTTATATATGTATTACGGTTTAGGTCTTTTTAAGTTATTTTTATGCATAATTTCGAAGTTACCTTGGATAGAAGTAAAATCGATTTATCAGATTCCCATTTCCATATTAAGTCTGTTCATAGTCTATAATAAATAAAAAATATTCGATTTTCTCAATAATTGTCTTATTTGTTGCAGTTTAGAAGCATTCATTCAGATGATGAAAAAGTACGGATAATTTATCGGCATTTTTTCTTTACTGATTTATTTGCATTTTTATAAACACATATGACATTAGATTATTATTATTTATTTAATACAGCACCATATGCTAAATTAAATAAAATATTTATAAATTATTTATCACATAATTTCGTTTTATACTATAAAATACACTACTGTAATACTGTAAACATTAAAACATATAATAAAATTATAAAGTATGTTTAGTAATGTTTACCACTGCTTCATTACGAAACATTACAAATATCATATCCAAAAACACTATAATCAATTTAAATTTAGAAATAAACTATAAGATACTGTATTAATTTAAAAAATAATTGTTAAGTAAATAATAAATTAATGAGAAATTCCAAATACTGAAATACAATAACTAGGAGAATTTAGAGGTTTTAAATTCGTTCAATAGATGGCAATAGTTGTCCACCAAGTGACCAAATGGCATGCATTATTAGTCGTACAGAATGTTGATAACAGAAACGGTAACAACCGGTTTCGAAATACTAGCTTCAATAATTGATCTGAAACAGGATTTTAAACGAGTCGAAATCGATTAACAAGCGGAGCCAATGGAATTTGTACGTTTAAACATCAAAGAAAATCATCTGATAGTATTTACTAATGCAATTTATTTTCATAAGAGTTTGTTAATTGGAATTAATAAATTTATAAAACGTATGATTCTTATTTGACTTTATTCGTTGTTCGTACTTTAGAATGTTAGAAAATATTCCCAACAGGGATGGAGTAGCGGTAGTCAGTAAAGTTGATAGCGAAACCGGTTCCATCCGGTACTGCAGAACGAGTGCGTGACTCATACTGCAGTTTTTACTCTTTGTCTGTAAGCGAACCGGTTGTTCATCGATCGTCAGTGCAATGTACTTTTCGTGTTATAGCTGGATATAATAGATTTTGAGCAACTTCGCTTCATCTTTTAATCTGCTAAAACAGCATTTTACAATCATTAATTGATTTACACTCGACTGACCTTGATCTTAGGTAGGTCGTATTTCTATATTTTTCAGAATGAAACGTTCTAAACAGTTTGGACTATATCCATTGGTTACAAAACGAAAACGTCAAACGACAATCGACAATATTACTATTCAGTCTGAACACGAATCGGATTCTATTACTAAATCCCATGATATCGATAACGAAAACAACGACGAAGCTTATACCAGTGACGCATTTTGCAAGGTTGTGCTACCTGATTGTTGGTCGGTAGAGCAGTATAATTACTTCTGTAAACGGTACGAATGGTTAGAAGTGCGTCACGGTCGTTTAGGATGCAAAATGTGTGAGAAAATAAAATCTTTAGGAATTGAACAAAAAAAGCACATGCACATATCCTCGCAGTGGAAAAATTTCGCTATTAAGTGTTATGGAGAATCAAAATTAGTTCAACAAGCGTCGTTACGGAAGAAAATGAAAGAACACGATGAAAGTCAAAGTCATTCTAAAGTCGTATCCATGTTAAAAGCTAAAGAACAGATTTCTATAGTTAAATACGAACAAAACAAAGACGAAATATTGCAAACAGTTCGCATCTTTAATATTGTGTATAGTTTGATTAAAAGCAATAAACCTCTTTCGGATGTTTTTCGTGAAATTGAGCTTCATGAAAAGAATGGAATCGACTGTGGATTAAAATCAATTTCTCATCATACTATTAATATGATAACTACTAATATCGTAAATCATATTGCGTGTGAACTAAGAAAAGAAATATTCGGTAAATTGATCGCCCAGAAGTCAAAAATATGTATTATTGTTGACGAAATTTTGCTTATGTCTGTGTATACTTTAATTATCTATCTGCGTTGTGAAGCGAAAGAAGCTGAAAGTCCTATCAATATATTTGTTGATGTAATCGAAATATATTCTAAAAGTGTAAGTAATATAGTGGATAAACTTCTAAAATGCCTAGAAAGTCACGGATTTGATGAAGGTTATTTAAAAGCCAACTTGATTGCATTTTGTTACGATGGTTCAAGTGCAACAATGGGCAGAGAATCGGGCGTTGCTGCTAATATTTTTAGCAAATTTTCTGGGATTATTTTGTGGCCTTGTTTGAGTCACAAACTTAAACTGATATTAGAAGACGCTATTCGAAATATAAACGAGGTGAATCATTTTAAAATATTTTTTGACAAACTCTACGCTTTGTATCACCAGTCATATAAAAATCAAAACGAATTAAATGCAATTGCATACGATCTAGGTGTACAGATTAATAAAATTCCCCAGTCTCACCAATATTGGAGTAGTTGTAATTTGGATGCTGCTCTGGAAGTTTGGAAAAACTATCCTGCTTTACATGCGTATCTTGAAACCCAAACAGAGTGGCAGGGATTGAAAGAAAGACTTGAATCGACAAATTTCATTACAAATTTAGCATTAACCATAGATATTCTACAACAGTTAACATATTTGAGTGAAGCTCTGCAGGAAAGTAATGCATCCATAGCATTGGGTGATCGTCTCGTTAAGAAAACTATAAGAGTTCTGCAAGCTATGAAAGACGACAAGGGAGAATATGAACTGAAAGTAGCCGACATCATTAAATCAGATACTTATCGATATATTCCATTCAATCATGAAGATGGAAAAATAAAATTATTACCCAAGTTACAATTATATCAGAATGTAATTGATCAAATGAAAATGCTATTAATATCATCTGCAAATTCAAATGTTATATCGTTTAACGAACATGAAACTACAAAAACATCGGATGAATTATTGAACTGTTTTCGTTTACTTGAATCAGAAACATGGCCAAATGATACATTTACTCCATGGTTAGAAGGAGAAGAAAAACTGAAGATCCTAAATCAACAAATAAAATTTGATATTCCAGTAAAAGATTTTCGTGATTATATAGATAACGTCGATTTGAAATGGAAAGCGATACCCAAAACTGTTATAAGAGCAAAGAAAATCGTCAAAATAGTTGCAGTTGGAACTGCAGAAGTGGAACGTGGATTCGATGTAATGAACAGCATTATAATGAAAGAAAGGAATTCATTACTTGTACACAATACTTCTAATTTAATGTGTATTAAAATTCTAGGCAAACCAATCGATCGCTTTAATGCTGAGCCTTTCGTTGAGTCATGGTTAAAAAATCATCACATTTCAACATATGACTTATCAAACTTAAGACATAATGTTATAAAGAAATATAATCAAAATGAAGAAACTGTGTGGAAATTGTTAACTTAAGTTCAGTAATTAAAATTTTTCCTTTGAAAATTTAATTTTGAAGCCATATTTTATAAAGAATTTGCATATACAATATATTCATTCTATAAGTCCATCATTTAAGACTTCATTGCATGACATTTGAATTTTAGAATATCGTTTCTTTTTTATTTATAGTATAAGAATATTAATATTAAAGTCTCTACGTATTCCAATTACAAGACGGTGGCTTCAAAATTTGTAAAATTCTGTATATTTGAAGTCGACAAGATGGCCGCACTGTAAAACAGTGGCTTACCATCTCGGAGAATCCACATCTCCCAAGTTTTTTCGGGGAGTTCCGATCCGGCCCGTTGAGGTCAACTGGATAACACTTGATAAAGTAGTCGCTTACCATCTTGAGCAGGGGTGGGCAATTATTTTCTGCCGAGAGGGAGTTCCGATCCGGCCCGTTGAGGTCAACTGGATAAAGTACACTTGATAAAGTACACTTGATAAAGTAGTCGCTTACCATCTTGAGCAGGGGTGGGCAATTATTGACGCTTACCCACGCCGCTCAAGAGTTTTCAGCCAAAATCTCGTCAATAAGACCCCCCCCGGACCCCCACAGTACAAACGTTTTTGGTGCCTCTTCAGGTACATTCTATCAACTAACCGATTTATGTTCTTACTGTAGGCTTCCATAGCTAAAGACGTGTTGAGCCTAGCCTGCTCTATATCTTTCTTATGCTCCTCCAGACACTTCGCTATTGTTCTTGTAGTATTGTTCTCATACAACAGGCTAGGCTCAACACGTCTTTAGCTGTGGAAGCCTACAGTAAGAACATAAGTGTAAAATGGGAGCAGGCGATGATAGTTAAGCCGGTACAAAAGCAGACGCAACTGGTGGTAATGGAGTCTATACAGATATTAAGAAGGAAGAAAATGGAGAACCTGATTAATGACAGAGTGACATGGGAACCCCCAGCATGGAAATATGCTATACGTAAGGAGAAAGGTTATAGAGGTTGAAGAGGAATGGAAAAAGAGTAACACTAAGAGATTCTAGAACGGGAAAGAAATATGTTATTTCGCATATTTATTTATGGATATTATGGGAGTGTTTAATCTTATGTAATCTGTATAAGTTAAATTCTGTTTTTTGTTATTTTATATTTTTGCAGTTTGGTTTGTAATCGAATGTAATTATAAGTTATGATATATATTTAAACAAATGAGTTCTAAGAATGTTGGTTGCTATGCCAACATTATATGAATCTCTTGATTCGAATCGGTTAGTTGATAGAATGTACCTGAAGAGGGTGTAAAGGCACTGAAAACGTTTGTACATTTAAGCTAATAAATTTGAATGTGTTCTTTACTACAAGAAGTGCTAGTTTTATTGAGAAATTATTGTAATAGATATCAATTATTGTAAAGATTTTGTATATAATTTTTTTGTTAAATTTTTTTTATGTTGACATATTTTTTAAACATTACTATATTTTATTATATATTATTAAAAATTTATCTTATATTTTATAATTATTTCTTTTTTCTATAAATAATTACCTGTTCACATCTTTTTAAATAATTTGGAATATCAAGTGAAGTCCAATTTAATCTTTTCATTCCATATATTACTATTTTATTCAAATTCTGAATTTCTGTATCTAACAACTTTATCTGTAAAAATATTTTGTTTTGAAATTAATTAATTTATTTTTATTTCATTTAAATATTATATAAAATATCATTAAGCAAATAATAATTTGAATTATTATTAAAAAGTAAAAACAAATTACATATTATATTATATAGCTATTTAAAATTTTGAAAGATTACATAAATTTTTTTCAAAAATATTAATCAATAAATTAGAGAGAACTATAGGGGTGTTTGTTAACAATTAGATATCAAGACTTTGATGCAGATGTTTGTTAACAACTAATAGGATTAATATTTCAAAAGTTGCAACTGTTGTAAATGAAAGGTGAATCAAAATATTAATCAAATTTTGTGAAATGCATTGATTTATAGATTATATTATTATTAAATTAAAAAGAAGTTTTATTAGAAACAGAGAGAAATTTTTGTAAATAATAAATTTTTAATTTATGTATATTACACTAGAATGACTTTGAAATAATTAGTCCTAAGCATAACATTGCTACATTTTCTGAAATGAATGTAGTAAAATCCCATATTGATATATAAGTTAAAATTCAATATTATCCAATATAATATTCAATATAAAGTCTTTTACAGATTATATAATGGATATTATAAACCAGGGGTAGCCAAACCAAGGCTCATGAGCCACATGTGGCTCTTTGATACCTTCAGTGTGACTCCATACCATGAAAATCAATAGTAAATATGAAGAAAATACTTATTTAAGTTAAACAAATTACAGATATATTATTTTTTATCTATTGTAAAAAATAGTATGTATCTAAGCAAGAAATAAATGCATCTGAAATAAACAATTTTTGAAATCATCATTAAGATTATCAGAAAACTAATGCTATTCTCATTGATTCAGATAGAAAATGTGGCTCTCGAATATCTGAGATTCTCCTATGTGGCTTGTAGTGGTATGAAGTTTGGCCAACCCTGTTATAAACTATAAGCCTTTTTCAGTTCTATAGATTCTGAGATCTGACATCCGTTCTAATATTTAGTAATACTGTTGAGAACTGATAATAGTTAGCTTAGTCTTATCTTCTCATGTGCATGTTAACTGTTGTTCAACAATGTAATCATTTGTTCTCTTGATACATGATTACAGCTTCCTTTTGTTTGCCCAGCTGATTCTGCCTTTTTAGATAGTGAAAAGGAGAAAAGTAAATCAAATAACTAAAAGTTTACTGGAATCAATCCTTACTACGAGATTATGGTCTATAACAGTGGTTCTCAACCTTTTTGACCTCGCAACCCAACATATTTTTTTGAAATCGCACTGCAACCCAATTGTTTATTTTATAATATAAAATAAAAAAAGGTACTATATCAACATGATACTGTCTGTACTTGGATTAACTTATAGTACAATGGACTACGATGTATTACTCACATACAACAAAATATAACCAAGAACTGTAAATTAAAAACATACACTGCAATTCCTACACTTCAATACAAGAATATACACTTCAATGAAATACAAAATACAATTACTAATTTTAGCACACTAAATGAACACATTGACTACTTAAAAAAAACCAGTAATGTACATACAAAGTTATTCTTATTGCTGTTCTGACAATTGACAATTATAGACTAGTTCAAAACTAGCAAAACTGGGAAGGGGAGTGTGCCAATGAATGCCGAGACGGGCAGAATGAATATGCGCATAGACTTAAGTTACATTCACAATGTCAAAATTAACTTAAGATATTAATGTAGCAGAAATTAATACTATTCAGAATTTCATAATTAATTTTCGAAATTAAAATAAAAGACATTTTTTTGTCTATTTATTTATTTATTTATTTTTATATTTTTAATTCAGTATTTTACCAGTTCCTTCACAACCCATTAAAAATTTAATGTGACCCAATATTAGGTCACGACCCAAAGGTTGAAAAACACCGGTCTATAACATACAACAATTAAAAACTTTTTGTATTAAACTGGTTACCATATATATAGATTTGTTAGTATTTAATAATTTTGTGAATTGAAAAGACAAATTTTTAATGTTTCTTCATTAAAATGTGTTGCAAAGTCGCGTGTGCTCACAGTGTGATTTATTTAAAAATCAAATATTTGTGCATCATGTAAAATTTGACAATTCAAATAGAGCTTCTATATAATGTAAATTTGTAAATGATTGTATTCTAAGAACAGAATATATTCAATTTATGTAATGTGCTGAAGATGACTCTTTTGAGTCAAAAATGTTCCATTGTATGATGATTAATGTTTCTTCTATTTAATTTGATAAATAAGAAGTGATTATCATTTTCTACCTAATTTATGCTTGTTTTTGATAGAAAATGCAACAGATAGAGATAGATAGTATTCTGTACTTTAAAATTTTTTAGTGATATGGGTTAGTTCTGACAATTTCATTATTTTTCTCCAACCATGTTGTTATTTCTGGTTGGCATTTTTCTGTGTTATTTTTAAATTTAAGATTGTGAAAATTATCTCTAGGATTTATTTTATTCTATTAAATATGATGAGTATCTAAAAAGCCAATCATTTCCAGATTTAGAAAAACCAGATCTGGCACAGATGAATTCTAAAATATTATTATGTTATAATACAGAGTTGTTGTTATTATGATGACAACTCTGCTATGACTCCAGAGGTGCTGTTTTGTAGTTTTTGTGATTTTGTGATGTCAAGACTTTCTGCTAGATACCATAGAATAATTAGATATATAAATTGTAGAATACTGTTAAATCATTGCCATGTTTAATTTATAGCACATATCTCTCTATATATTTCTAATAAATTTACCAATAAATTTTTATATGTATTTTAAAAATGAACATTCACACATATCTACAATCATAAAAATATTATTAATAATAAATATTTATTATACATTTAAATCATCTCTATATCTTGATTATCATGATAACATATGATACAGTCATTAGTAATACATATTGTAGCAATAATTATAATGTTACATTATATAAATGTAAGGATAAATTAAAATTACATAAAAACAACAATAAAATATTATTCATTATAATACAATTAGTTATGTAAAAATTCAAAATTAAAATAAGACATAAATAGCTAAAAATATCTCTATTCTATGTTGGTATATTGACCAGGCTGTAGTCTGGCCAATATACCAACCTCTATGTTATTCTTGTCCCTATTATCCACCAATGTATAAAATTGGTGAATAATAGGTTATAGAATTTTGAAAATTATTTCATTTGTACAGTAACATGTATTAAGAGTAGTATATAAGAGGCACAAACTATTTTTGTGCTATATGGAATGATAAGGACATGCATGATAAATTATCAAGATCTGATATTTACTCTATCCCATTATATAATATTTTGTCCATGTGGGAAGAGTATGTAGGAAGAACAGATACATTGATACTCCTTTAATATTCAGATTCCTGACTATTAGATTAAAGGGGCATCAAAATGGATATAACCCTCAGAAAGCGTTATTACTACTTGTACAGAGATTTCTATTGACACACTAAAGGCTGTAAGGAACTCCATCCAACATCATGCTCAACTGTATTTGAGTGTTGGTGGAAGACATTTTGAGCACATTCTAGATTAGTTTTTGATTGCTGATTTGAAAACACAGAGCTATTTATTGATTTGGAGTGTTATGTTTTGGTGTTGGTTTGTTATTTACATATCAGAAATAAGTGTCAATGTGCATATAAAAATGTTTTTGTTTCATTTTTGGGAGAACTGTTCATCTGATTTTGATGAAGTTTTTTTAATGTGTTCAGAATTAAATGGTGAACAAGTTTGTAATTAGAAAATTTTCCCTGTCTCTTATGGTTTATAAGATAGGATTTGCAACTGTCCTCATTTGCATAATCAGCTTATTTTAAGGTCACCATCAGGTAACCCACCCATGACTTCCTATTTATTGGCATTAACAGATTTTTGAAATCTATGATAGAAATCAAGTTATTTAGAGGGGTACAGACTTTTCTTCCACTCTGTATAAAGGAAATAACATTTCACAATCATCTTCATCTGATGTAATGATACAAATGAAAATAATTCTAAAATGTGGTTTCATTTCAATCAAAATATCTCTATACTATAATATATATAGAATGCATTAATTTCCATATTATTAATAATATGAAAATGAATTTTTAAGTGCCATTATGTTTTTAATTTATATAATGATAAAAAGCCAAGTCTAATAAATATAATATTATTCCTACTATATTTTATTTCAAAATTTATGAAAATTATAAATTTCTTTTTAGTAAAAGTATTTTATATTTATTTTTAAATTATATAGATCAATATATTTATTATGGAAAATGGTCTTTTTTAGATTGCATTATGAAACTTAATGCTATTTATTGATTTAATTTTATTGTTATTTATGTAAATTGATGGTATGTTAGGATTTTCAATGAAAAATGAGTAACATTTTAGGGACTCAAGAGTGAATTATAACTTTTTTTTCATTTAAATCAATGGTAATTTACTGCTCAATTTACAAGGATTTAATTAACAAGCATTTTCCAGGAATGCTTTATCATCATAAACGAAGGTTCACATTTAATATCATTTGCAGATAGAGGTTAAGTTTTTAATTTTATTTTATATGAAATTATAGCCATAAATTTTAAGTATTGTAGATTGGAGTTATCTAATAATCTCTCATATGCAAAAATCTCAAATTTCATACAGAAATATATAATAGTTAATGTAATAATAAATTTTAGTATTCCTGCTTAAAGTACTTATTGAATTATTTCTGTTATTTTATGAGCAGTAGAACTTAAAAGTTTAAGATTAAAATTAAACAGGCATACATCATTATTGCAATGGTTATGTTCCAGATCATTGTTCTAAAGTGAATCATAGTCTTTTTTCATTTGCTAATGCATATAAAACCTAAACAAGTTGGCCAGATAGCTGTGTTTTAAAACATACGTAGTGCCTTAGCGGATCCAAATTAGATTCCAGGTTTCACATTACTTTTTATGATGGATCCAGACTCAGCCTGTCTGTATTAATTTATGTTTTAATATATGTCTGAAGAAATCAGACAAAAACCTCTGTAACAGGAATACTTTTTTATGTTCCTGCTATAATTTATATTTATATCTTAGTATTATTTTGCAGATAATTTTCATTTTCAGATATAAAATAAAAACATGTAATATAATTGAGAAGTGCCATATTAGCAAAGCAAGAAAAATCAAAGCACCATAAAGCATGGTATGCCTGTAATTTGAAAGTTTTGAATATTTTTTTATTTCAATAATTTTATTGAATTTTATATAACAATAATAACTGATATATTTACATGAATAGGAACTCCAATTTCTGGCCAATGAAGATCAGATGCTGGTGGTCTTGGACTGTTCCATACAACAACAACTTTATTTAGGAAAGGAAGACCACGTAATCTTTGTAGAGAATCTATCAGAACTGCTTCTCTTTCATATGTCAGCATGACCACTGTTAAAAAAAAAGTAATTATTTTTAAGTTTTAAATTAAGTGAAATTTTAGAAAAGGACACACAAAAAAAGAGATATTGTTATACTATAAAAAAAGGACTTATTCTGTAAAAGGATAATCTCGTCCCTATACATTGTTAAAGTAATATTGGATTATATTAAGGAATTTAAATTTAACAACCTAATGCATTCACATTTCATCTAAACTGCACATAATTAAAATAAATAAATCTAGATAATTTAATAAATTTTTGAAGATATATGCTATTAATTCTGAAGTAATGTATTGCTGAACTTAAATGGTTTTAGTTTATATAATTAGAAATATGAATTTATTTAGCATGATATATTTTCAGATTTCAAAATGGCATAGAAATTTTATTAATAAACCATTTATTGTTATTTAAATATCAAAAGAACAATTATACAATTTAATTAATTTAAATAACCAAACCAATTAAAATTGAAACAGTTATATTAATAGGAAAAGTTGCATTAATTTTTTTGCATTTTGTTAAAGATTGCATATAGAACTAAATTTTTAATTAGATATAAAAATTTTGTAGATTTAATTAATATTTTGATAAATTATTATTAATCAAGAATAATTTTATAAATACAACAGACATAGTTTTTTATTTAACCTGCTCACTGCTATTGATGTGTATAGATGTCAAGGAAGTGGAACGAAAAAATAAAAAAAATAATAATAAAAAACAAGTAAAAAATAATTACTAAACTATTGCTAGAATAACAAGTGAATTTCAGTTATACATTTAAGCCGTAATTGATGATTATGATTATGTTGAGGATAAAGATGATCGATCATATTAGTAATGAATTTGATATTGAATAATAATAATAATAATAATAATAATAATAATATTATATTAGTAATGAATTTGATATTGAATAATAATAATAATAATAATAATAATATACTTTTCTTTATTTGGTTTTGAGTTTTATTTGCAATTGTGTTAACAATAAATATTTTACTTAAATTTATCATTCTAAAATTAGTGTCTGTATTCTACAACTAAAGCATTTTATAAGCTGACAAATATAGTACTTCAGTAATTAATATTAGTTATTACAACACAATCTAAAAATTGAACTTTTTTAGTGAAAGATTAATCAAACTGAATGTTTATTGTTCAACTATGTAAAAATATTCTTTGCAAAATAAAATAATCTATATACAGATAGTTTTTAACTTACAATTACTTATGATGGCAATGTCATCACTAAATTCTGTGATTAGTCAATGTAAATCAAAAAAGGGTTCAAATCCTGATCAGTGGTCTGATATATAAAGAAGCATCCTTTTTATATCCGGTTCTTATATTTTTGTGTTTGTTAAGTTTATTACAATAAAATGAAGTGTGATGATAAATATTGGTAACTGGCAATCTTAAAATTTTGGCATTTTCATATTTCCAATTTAATTAATAAGTTCAAACTAAACTCTGTCATAATATATCTCCTTGTATATATATATATATATATTAATATCTTTTGAAAACTTATTTGTATATAATAAAAATACAAAAAGATTTTTATATTTTTCATAAACAAACCTGCAATAAATGAAAATTGTATTATTACAATTTTAAATCTGTATCTTGAAACAAGAACAACCAATGTTGATATTATTTGTTGATATATTTCAAAAATCAAATTATTATAAATCAAATGTTCATTTTGGTTGTTTTTGCACAAAAGATTTTGTCATTCAGACAAAAATTGATGAATCAAATTAATGTAATACAAATATTGCACTTTGCAGTGAAAGAGATCTAAATTTTATAAAATTTTATTCTAGGAAAATTTTGACATTGGTCATTCTTATTACAAGGTATAGAAATGTAACCCATCATATTAAATTGCAGAAAGAAAATCCCAAAAATTTTCCTTCTTAAAAATTTAGATTTCTGAATTTTTATATTTTATTTCTTAATGTTAAGCATTATATGTTGTGCCATTAACTAATCTGTACTTAAAATTGATTTACTGTGTCACCACTGCTACTGTTTGTGTTTGTGTTTTTGTTTGTTTGTTTGTTTGTTTGTTTGTTTGTGTTTGTGTGTGTTTGTTTGTTTGTTTGTTTGTTTGTGTGGGTGTGTAGGTGTTTGTGTGGGTGTGTAGGCGTAGGTGTAGTAGCAGTGATGACACAATAAATCAATTTTCAAAATCAATCACAGTATATATAGGATGATTTGGAAGGTTGGGGAAAATTTGAAGAAGCATGTAGAGAAGGCAGTTTTAAGCAAAAGTTCTTAGGGTCATTTTTTGATTTAGGGCTTCATTAAAAAAATATAACATCTGAAAGTTTTGTGACATCATTTCCTCTAGGTATTAAAATGTGTGTAAAATGCCCATCATCTTCTAATTGTTAAAATCACATTTTTGAACATAATAAAAATAGAAATTTATGAAAACTGAAACGATAACTTAAAGCACCAAATGAATAAATTCGCATTTGTTTATTTGTTGGCACATACATGGTAGTCATTGGCAATGAGACCCACATATTGTTTCTGTATTAAAGATGAAAATGACTGGTGTCAGGTATTTTTGTATTTGTGATCTTGTGGATAGAATAGGATGTGCAATACCATAATGCAGAACTCCAAGACATGCATGAAGCTACACATAAATACTGAGAGCAATACCAAATAAGCACCACCCAAAACTTTTGACGTTCTTAAAGATTCGCTGGCATCTCAGGAAATCAGGGTCCTTGCATGTAGTTCATGTTCTTATCAGGGTCTGGAAAATTCGCCCCCTCCATTTCACCCCGAGAACGTTTTGCCCCCAGGACATTTCGTCCCCGGAACATTTCGCCCCCAGCACATTTCGCCCCCCGTAGGTTCAACAAGAACAGATTTTGGACCACAATTTGAAAAATTAGACAAATCAAAATTTACATTAATTTCTTGGGATCCACCAGGTTATGGTTATAGTAGACCTCCAAAAAGAACTTTTCCTAGAGATTTTTATCATAAAGATGCTCATTTAGTAGCTGCTTTAATGAAAGTATTTTATAAACAATTTATATATTTTTATTTTGTAAATATTTTTAAATATTAGTAAAATTTTTCTTAAAGTAAAAAATATATTTTATTTTTTTAGAAATTAGGTCATCATAAATATTCTATATTAGGATGGAGTGATGGTGGAACAGTAGGAATGATCATTGCAGCATGTTATCCAAGTATTGTACAAAAGCTAGTAGTTTGGGGTTCAACTGCTTATTTCACTGATGATGATATAAATAAAATGAATGGTATGTTATAAATGTTTCTTGAACATTTTTGAATCCAAGATTTGACTTTTAGAATTACTTAGTAATAATATTTTTAAAAATATTGTTCATGAAAAACATATAATTAATTGCATTTAAATTTTTAAAAATAAAGCTGCAAAAGATATACAAACATGGAATAGAAAAATGTTAGAACCAATGCTTGAATTATATGGAAAAGAATATTTTGCTGCTATGTGGCAGGATTATTTAGATGCAGTTCAAAATATAGTTTCTGATGGTGGAGACATTTGTAAGGAAGATTTAAAGAAAATTCAATGTGAAACATTAATTCTTCATGGTGATAAAGATCCTCTTGTTCCTTTTTTCCATGTTCCATATCTTCTAAAGCATATAAAGAATTCAAAGTAAGTAGAGTTTAAATATATCACAGTTTTTATTATTTAATAGCAGAAAGAATCTGTATACTGTATTTAATTTGACTGTATCATATATCAACTTTTCTTTTTTGATTTGTCATTGTACAAAAATGTCTATCAATTAAAAATTACTATCATTCATGGGAGACCACTATATACAATTTTCCCTTTCTTTTTTGTTCTTTTTTTTATATACTGAAGTATGGATGAAAGAATATATCTAAATTTTATTGTAAATCCAGAACTATTATATTAGCCTCAATTTAAGGCAAATTAAAAAAAAATCAATAGTAAAAAATAGGAATTGCTTTATATTCAAATTCTAAAATAAAAGTCAATAATAAGACATTTTTTACCAGGTTTCACAATCTTATATTATTCTAACACAATGAGTGCTATATAGATTTGAATCATTGCAGAATCATTTGAGTTTCCATATATTATTGTTAATTGCAATTTAAAATAAAATTTTAAATTGCAATTAACATATGTAAAAATGATTTTATTACTATTTCAAACAAATTACTGCAAAAATATTGTATTTTTCAGATACATACTTTATATATAATTGCAGCATATAACAGTTATATATAAAGTATGTTATATAGTTTATTAAATATCAAAATAATATAGTATTTGCTATTTTATGTTTTTTAATGTGTAATGTTATTTTTTTTATTATATAGATAACTGCTATTTTTATATGGATAACAGTTCTGTTCTATGCCAGAATATACAATATAAAGTCAGACTACAGTATTGAATCTCTGAGAGATTCAATACTGTAGATTAAGTGATATATAATAATTCTGATTAAATTTGTGTAATCACTGATAATTCTAATCAATTAGAAAATATTTGATAATTATTTTTCATTCATGCAGAGACACAGGAGTTATAATAACTGTGGTTTAAGATATATTCTACTTTACTTAATTTCATTCCAAAATCTAAGTTAAATATTAATTATTTATATTAATAATTTTCATATGTTTGAAGAATTTTCATTATATAACAATACAATATATTGACTCATATTATCATTATACTGTTTAGGCATTATAAATCCATTATTTTCTATAATTTAATCATATGTTTCAAATAATAATAAACCGAGGAAGACAAGAATTATCAGCAGACAGCTATATTTATAGCTTATACTTAAAACATATGTGGTAACATTTCTGATCTATGGCCATTTTCAACTATTACTATATAGTAGTAGCAGTTTTTAAACAATGAATTAAGTATAATTAGTAAAGTTTGTGTTATAATTATATATCTACGTTGTATTCTTTTACTCTTAATATCTAGTTTTATTTTGATTTTGCCTAAATTTTATAACGATATTGCTTGATGCATTATATTTTTACATAATGAAAATAGTAGTTATAGAAGAAAATTCTTCAAATGTATGGAAATTATTGATTTAAATTTCATATTGAAAGTAGATATGATATAATCTGAAAATTAATATTTAGACTTAATTTGTGATATACACATATAGAGTACTCTTGTATTACACACAATCTGCTTCTCTTATATCTAAGATAACAAACTACTTATTTTTACAGTTTAATTATTGTTCTAACTCAGTGCTGTCCAATTATAATGAACCCGAGGGCCATAGCCGTGTTTACTAGAGATATAAAGAGCCGCAGTTACAAAAAAGGGAACGGGGTTTTGGTATTCGATATGCTATTATCTCAACAAACAGAACACATAAATATAACGCTTTTTGGAAACCAATTTTATTTTTAGATTAACAAATCTTATTACAAAATTATATTTACCAGATTGCATCCAATAAACATGTTAACAAAAAGTTATAAAATATAAACAGTTAAAAAATATAAAAAAGTATGTATGTACCTATTTAATATAATAAATGAGAGCGGGCAACAGCATTTAAGTATGTATGTACCTATTTAATATAATAAATGAGAGCAGGCAGCAGCATTTACAAGGGCTGGATATTTACATCCACCCCTGTTGTAGCTAGCTGCAGAAAATATAAAAGAAAAGAATATCCAAGACAGGTTCTGAATCGATTCTTTACTATCTTCATGTTAGAAAATGTAAATAGTAGTATATGTAATAGTTTAATACTTATTTGTGTTTCACACAAATAAGTACTACCAAACGTTGATATTATTTTCCGACCAAAATCACAAAAGTTAGGTACTACCAAACATTGATATTACTTTCCGAACAAAATCACAAAAGTTAGGAAAACCGTTTGTTAAATAAAGCAGTTTACCCATGTGATTTGTGATGAAAATGTCATTTTCCCACCACTCTTGATATACTTGATTTTCATTTTCTATTTTATGTTTTTTCTCAATAATATCATATTAAAATAAAAATTAAATTAAAGTGTAAAATAAAATTAAGTTAAATAGTAAAATAAAATTAAAACAGAATCTCACAACAACGGTCACAAATAGTGTTAGAAATCAAAAAATAACAAAAATACAGTTACAATTCAAAACTATAAACTGAAATAGCTAAAACTAAAATTGACGTGATTGAAAGTCTTATAAAAATGTGATGTCGTTGATAGCTTGTTGATCATTAAATAATTACTAAAAATTAAGAATAATTAATTAATTGAGTTAATATAATTCAATTTTAGGATTCTTTTTATTAATCTCTTAAAAAAGAAATAAATAAAAGTGAAAAAAAATATTAAAAAGTAATATTATATTACAAATCATGAAAGCCTCATGGGCCGCACAAAATGGCTTGGAGGGCCGCCTTTTGAACAGCCCTGTTCTAACTATTCAGTTAGTAGAAATGGTTTTTAGGAATGTCCTATTATGTTATATTCAACTCTTAACATATATTTTTACATTAAGTAGATTACATTGTATAGTATTGTATATCATTAAGTAAACTGTAGATAAGCCAGCTATTATTTATATTTGTCTAATGAATTTGCAAACTTTTAAATAAAAAAAAATACACCTTCTTTTTGCAACTGTTAAATTTTTAAAATTAATATGTCTTTATATTGCCTTTATAATTACACTATTCAAACTTAAATACTCCAAGGAACTGCTTATTTTTCAATCAGTACAAGTTCAAATGTTTAAAAAAGCACTAATAGCAGTCAAACACTAATAATTCATAGTTTAATAAAAGCAAAAACGTTTTTGGTATATCAAAAACCATCTTCAGTTAGACCCAACAATAAACAGAATGCATTTAAAATCTCATGGAATTCAAAATTACAGAATATAGAATATTTTTTAAAAAACACTAAAAAATTAAAAAATTGGGCAAAAATACAAACTTTGGTTAAATATGCTAGGTTACAATAAAATAATGAAAACAGGGAAAATAAGATCATTAGACCTGACACTAAAAATAATTCTAAAAGCTGATTGAGATTTAATAACGGTGCTTGTGCACCACATACTTCCACACACTGCTCATTTCTTCTGCTTGCCTAAGATTAACAACAGTCTCAGTTTTGTTAGATTTTAGTATTTCAGTTTTCTCCCTTAAAGGCAGATCTTTCCGGTCATAAATATTTTTAACTACCTTTGCATTTTGCCATATAATATTTACATCTTTTTCAAATGCCCTTTCCACTAGAGCAGTGACAAAGTTAATTTTTAATTAAGTTGTCCTTGTATTTTGCCAACCTATTCTTAAAGTTTCTGGCAGTGGTGTGCGCTAGGGCGGTGACAAGGTTACCTTTAATTAAGTTGTCCTTGTGTTCCGCCAGTCTATCCTTAAAGGGGGCACCACTGCCAGAAACTTTAAGAATAGGTTGGCAAAATACAAGGACAACTTAATTAAAAGGTAACTTTGTCACTGCTCTAGTGGAAAGGGCATTTGAAAAAGACGTAAATATTTTATGGCAAAATGCGAAGATAGTTAGAATGTTTATGACCAGAAAGATCTGCTGATAAGGGAGAAAATTGAAATACTAAAATCTAACAAAACTGAGACTGTTATTAATCTTAGGCAAGCAGAAGAAATGAGCAGTGCGTGGAAGTATGTGGTGCATAAGCACTGTTATTAAATCTCGATCAGCTTTTAGAATTATTTTTAAAGTTGGGTGTAATGATCTTATTTTCCCTGTTTTCATTATTTTATTGTAACCTAGCATTTTTAACCAAAGTTTGTATTTTCAGCCAATTTTTTTATTTTTTAGTGTTTTTTAAAAATATTCTATATTCTGTAATTTTGAATTCCATGAAATTTTAAATGCATTTTGTTTATTGTTCGGTCTAACTGAAGATGGTATTTGATGTACTGAAAACGTTTTTGCTTTTATTAAACTATGAATTATTAGTGCTTGATTGCTATTAGTGCTTTTTTAAATGTTTGAACTTACATGGTTCATTTTTATTTCAAATTTAATAAATTTTGTGACAATGTTATTGCATTTTTATGTTTATACACTATTAGATTGAAAAGACTTGTGAATGAATCTAAAGTGAAAATCAATAAGAAATATATAATTATTCTTGAATTAAAGATTTTATTCTTGATCTGCTTGTCAAAGATAAGCAACAATAGATTAGTGCCTATGTATTTGGTGACATACGAGCATTAATCCATATAACTATGTTATATAACTGCAGTTTGAATAAGTATATCAAAAATTTAATTATAAGATATTTATAGAAAAATATGGTTATTGCATATTGTTGATAATATACCACAGTTACCTATAGAAAAATATATTAAAATTCCTTAATAGTTATTTTAAAAAAATAAATAAAAAAACAGGATATTGATATAAGAATTATTACAAACTAAAATAAATGTATATAATTAATATCTTAATTTTAGCTTAATAACTAAAAACAAAGGCATTAATAAAATTTAGATAAATTGTGTCTAATTAATAGAAGAAATAACCTAAGTATGTATAATAATGTTTGAAATATTTTTCGTTGCAAAACAGATTTCAATTAAAATTAATATTTAAATTCAATATTCATTTTATCTAATTATATGTTTCTTGATCTTTTCTTGACCATACTTACTATTTGTAGTCTGAAACTGTATCCAAGACATTGGAGATGCATTATTATATGGTGTTTTGCTAAAAATTTGATTTTGATTTATCAGGTGTGTGAAAAAGTTCTCGCTGTTTTCCGATAGATGGCTCTGCACGTAAATGGAAATGCGTAGAACCTAAAAGTCTTGAACCAAAAATTTTTCTTTGTCTGTGCACCGCCATCTTTGCTACTGAATATTAAACTCGGATTAGCTATCTTTTATGTCGCAAATCCTTACTCTTCTTAAGATTCGTATAATCTATCTGACTTCAAAACACGAAAAGCTTCTTATTCATAGCATTAAATGCGCAGAACCCTAAAAGTCTTGAACCGAAAATTTTTCTTGGTCTGCGCACCGCCATCTTTGCTACTGAATATTAAACTCTGATTAGCTATCTTTTACGTCATGCAACACTCTGTACTTAATCTTTAGATTTTCGAACGGGTTAGAGTTATTCTAACGATAATTATTCTGCAGATTAAACCGAAAGTCATGCAACCGGCCCTAAGTGTGTTAAGTAAGAACCGTGTTGTAGAAGTACGTGTTATACGAGAGTTTACGCAATTTTCAAATGGTGTAGGAAGCAGTGTTATAGGATGGATACCTGTATATAGAGCAGAAAATTTTAAACCGAATTGACACTGCCAAAATATTTGACGAATTTGTAAGAAATAAAGCATGATGGAAATTCTTGTAAAAAATGTTTTTTAATAAATTTATTTAATGTGTTATGGTATGAAATTTTTGATTACTTTTCTTTTTTGTTAATAACTTAATGAGAGTTTTCTTGAAACTTTTTTTCTAACTTGAGTTTGAGGGTCCCGAAATTTTTACCGCTTGGGGCCCCACTTGACTTGATCCGCCACTGATTATAATATACATTATTTAAAATTAGATCGCATTGCTTTATTATTATTATTATTATTGAAATATAGGCAACATTTATATGAGAATTTATTAAAAATATATTCTAACATACATTATTTAAAATTAGATCGCATTGCTCTATTATTATTATTGAAATATAGGCAACATTTATATGAGAATTTATTAAAAATATATTCTATTCGAATCGAATGTTGTAGTGTGTGCATCAGTCTGTAACTAATAATACTTCAATGATGCGCTTCGTAGTAAGTGAAGAAGAAACTGCAATTATCTGATAGTGACGTAATTGTGACGTATAAAATTATGCTTATCATTGATAAATCCTGTATGACTAGTCTGTAATCTTACGATATCTACATTCTATTAATTCTATTAGTTGATTAAAATGTTATACTCAACGTGTGTTTAGACGTAGTATGAAGTAAACAGATAACGATTAAAGAAACAAATATTTACAAAAACGAAAGTAAGTTCACATTTTATCGATTACTTCTTTATCTCTCTTAATGCGAAATATGTTGGTATTAGATAAAACGCTGTTTTAAGTTTTAAACTGTGCCTTCTTGGTCATAGGCTGATAAGCTTCATAAAGATCTTAAGATCGTGTCCTATAGGGCTACAGACCCTTCTCTACCGTGAAGGTATTACAGAATCCTTCTGCGAAATGCAACTCGGTTTTAATCATAGTCAAGCGCGTCGGTCATAGGCTGATAAGCTTCATAAAGATCTTAAGATAGTGCCCTATAGGGCTACAGACCCTTCTCTACCATGAAGGTATTACAGAATCCTTCTGCGAAATGCAACTCGGTTTTAATCATAGTCAAGCGCGTCAAGGAGAAAGTCCATCCATTCCGGATCCATTTCAACCAGAGAGGCCAGGCTGATCTAACCGGCCGGCAGGGTAGACGATCCTTCCGATCTCCGCCTCCCGTGCACGGTGTTACCATAGCAACCGGTAAATCCGAGAAAGGCATCGTCAAGTGCCGTCCAAGGAACTCTTAAAATTTCCTTAGTGCCGCCACACAACTGATCTCGAAAGAACAGTGGCAACCCACATCGAAACCGAAGTTCAACGGTGGTAAGACCTCCCACTACAGATCCTGCGTGAGGTACGAGTCCTCTAAAAGGGTTCCAAAGCAAGAAGACAAACACAAACATATAGTTTACTTAATATATAAATTTTTTATTTTTTTTATCAATAGATGACGCCAGTTTTCATTCAATTAGAATACTATCTGACGAAGCTAAATAAACTTTCCACAGGGGTACCCACCTTGCGGAGGGATCAGCCAGAGTATGGAGGACCGGGCGTGAACCCCATGATAATTATTTTCAAGAGGTGGAACCTGAGAATTTTTTTTATCAATAGATGACGCCAGTTTTCATTCAATTAGAATACGATCTGATGAAGCTAAATAAACTTTCCACAGGGGTACCCACCCTGCGGAGGGATCAGCCGGAGTATGGAGGACCGGGCGTGAACCCCATGATAATTATTTTCAAGAGGTGGAACCTGAGATTCGAACCCGGGTCCTCCAGAATGGAAAGCCGAAGCGTTTCCACACGGCCAATCCGACCAATAATATATATTTTAATATTTAAATATATAGCTATATTTAATTAATTAGTAATACAGATGGCGCAGCGGTCTCAGATTTAAAACTTTATTATCGTACTTTCAGTAAGAGAACAAGAGTTAACTCCATCTCTCCCACCCGCTGATTACAAATGATTGCAGAGAGCTTTTAATACTATATATACAGTACTGATGAATTTCGGGATGTAAGTCACCTTACATACCCCTGGCGGATTAACGAGGACGAATACAATATCAAAAGGAATATTTGTTTAGACGTTTAATATTGGCGGATGGCGTTTTTTTTGCATATTTTATGCCCCTTTCCAATCAGGGAGATTACTAAGAGTCGGATCCAGTTCCAACCATGGGCTGTACCTACTCCATAAAGGGGCCGGAGGTGAAGGACGGGGATCGCCGGGACAGGCCCAGCACCCCGATAAACTTTTCCAGTTACCACGCATGAAGATCCTGGTCCTCTTGCGTGGTACGCTGACAGCGTTACCACTCGGCCATCGAATGGCGTGTTATCGGGGTTTGCCTATTCAATTAACATGGGGAGATCCGTTCTGCCAAATTTGTTGGCGGTCAATGATGATGGCGGCTTAACGGGGTTTGACTGTATAAACTTATATATGTATCAATTGTCTATATTACTTATCCACATATTAGAATCTGTAGATTCGGCCGTCCGAATGGCGTGTTATCGGGGTTTGCCTATTCCATTAACATGGGGAGATCCGTTCTGCCAAATTTGTTGGCGGTCAGAGATGATGGCGGCTTAACGGGGTTTGACTGCATAAACTTATATATGTATCAATTGTCTATATTACTTATCCACATATTAGAATCTGTAGATAATTGGTTATAAAGTTAATATATAAATTTTTGTATTGTTTCATAATAAGTATTCTACTTACGGCCGGATTGACCGCGTGGATCGCTTCGGCTTTCCACTCTGGAGGACGCGGGTTGGAATCTCGGGTCCCACCCCTTGAAAATACCTATCATGGGGTCGGGGCCCGGCCCGTCGATCCCCGTCCTGCACAATCCGGCTGACCCCTCCACAGGGATAGGCAGCCAGTGGAAGGGCTTGTTTCGCTCTGCCACATAGTATTCTTCCAGAATGGAATGTGGCGTCATCTGTTGACAAAAAAATTGGCCTCATAGTTTGAGAATAAAATAGATCGCCGGCATGCCTTGAAAATTTATTTAGGCCTTGGTCCGGGTTAGATGATCGCTTGTTTAAGCATACACAATACGCCACTTCCACACACATAATTGACGAGCAATGGAAGTTAGTTACGCTTGCATATTGATTTCTTTATAAGCTATTTTAACAGAAATGTTATTAATTCATTCCTGATTGTATTATTAATTAATACAATTCCTTGAACTATATTTATATTTGACATCGATTCGATCGACTGTATAAGCTAAAAGATTAAATTTAATAATTCTTAAAACGAGATAATGTATGCTATTAAAACAAATGTGCTCATAGATGTTCTTCATGGAATATCTATGGAATACGTTTGTTTCGCAATATTTTTGAAAATTTAAATTTAGATTGATATCTCTCACGGCTTTGTTAGGTGTATCGATAGATAGCCTTATGCGTGAAGAGAATGTTTGAAACAAACTATTCTATTTTCAGCATAAATCTCAACAATTACATCAAATTATGATTTACTCCAGAATCGTTATATTTCCTAACCAATCTTTCCACAACAACTCTACTATTCAAATAATTTGCAATAATTAATCATTCATTGCCACAATATCCATTCAGCACATCTTTACACCAAAACCTGTCTTTCTCACTCTTACCTGAACCATCTACAAGAGTATAGACAGCCAGAAACACCCTTTGCAGGCGCAGCTTCATTCTCAACCATATGATTCTTGTTGTTGCTATTGTTCTGTAGGATTTAGTAGTACTAGGGCCATGCTGTGTAAAATACAAGTTGGTACAGTCTAATGATGAGAAAGTGACAAGAAAACCATAAGATTCTGTCATAATACATTTGTATTCCAACATTTTTATTATTCATCAATAAATTCACTTTTCTATTATTCATCACTTCTTGCTCACATGCCATCTAAGAGAATGTTACAAGAAAACCATATGATTCTGACATAATACATTTGTATTCCAACATTTCTATTATTCATCAATAAATTCACTTTTCTATTATTCATCACTTCTTGCTCACATGCCATCTTTTGTACCATGTCATATTCTTACAATGTATGTCCTTACACTGCCATATTCTTACAATGTGATTCCTCACATATTCAAATGTATACTTTTTTCAAGATGTCACGTTGACAGAAAATATATCCAATCTATATCCGGACACCTTAAATTAAAATTACTTTTTATCTCAATTTAAATGTAATGAAAATATTTAACAATATTTCTATTAATTATGATATTTGTTTGATCATCAAATTAATATTCCAAAAAGTAAAATTTCGATTACATCAAAATCCTTTTATAATATATTTTATATTATGGATATATTAAAAGATTTTTATAGAATGATGACGTCATCGTAACGATTCTTTCCATTATAATTTTGAAATGAGTACTTCCATAAAAGATGGCGGCTATTTTAAATCCGAAAAAGTCTATTTTATCTTTCTTAAAATACTGCATATTAATTAAAAATTAATATTGAAATAATTTAAAAAATGTATATTTGTACTTCGCAGAACGTGTAAAATTAAAATATAGAAAATTATTTTTATTATGTTATTTAGTTTCGTTCATATGATATAACACTTCATTTTTTAAATTTCTGTAACATTTATTTTTATGCTGTGGAAGAAATACAGGTTGGTGTATAAATATCTCCTCGTTGTGTTTGCTCCAAATTTAAAGGAAGAAATTACAAATGTCTATCTTAAACTTTAAGACTAATAATAACTATCTTAAGATGTTTAAACTTTTAAGAATTCCCAAAGATAGCGTGTTGATAATTAAGTTAGAGATAATCTGTATATATAACATCTAATCAGTACTGTAACTAAAAATTTCTGCACCCGGGACAAATACACTTTCATACGCCCCAAAAACAATGCAAATATATTTTTACGCCCCCAAAACACTTCAAATTTCAAGCTTTGTTTTACGCTGGTTTGCACCTAGAGTGACTATCCCACTTGTCCCGCCATTACTATGATATTACATCCAATAGACTTTATATATGTAAGTTATCGCGAGTTTATTCATCAATAGAACTGGTTTATTTTTGAGGTCGCCATAGTTGAGTATCTTAACCTATAAATGCACCTTTTAGAAAAGCTTAGAACTCTCCTAGTTTGGTTATGTAATTTTCTAAAAGATCTACAATATATTTTCAAAATTTAAATTTAGATTGATATCTCTCACGGCTTTCTTAGGTGTATCGATAGATAGCCTTATGCGTGAAGAGAGTGTTTGAAACAAACTATTCTATTTTCAGCATAAATCTCAACAATTACATCAAATTATGATTTACTCCTGAATCGGCTACTGCCCATTTCGTTGCATAATATTGAAAATATTCTATTATTCAAGGGTCTCGTTTTTACAAAATTAACTACGCTAACAACATCTTGCAGTACACGATGTATTTCTGGCTCCAATTTCTTTGAAGCAATAGCTTGCCGATGGATGATACAGTGTATGAATTTCGTGTAGGGTGCTATTTCAATTACCTTGGCTTTGAATCCTTTCTTTCTTCCTGTTAAAGCAACTGCCCCATCACTGGTTATACATAAACAATTTTTCCATGATACGTTATTTGTGGCAAAAAATTATTTACTGTTGAAAAAATATCCTCTCCTGTACATCTTTCTTTTAGTGGCTCACAAAAAAGTAGTTCCTCACGTAATTCATCATTAAAAAATATCTAATAAAACTCATTATTTGAGCGAAGTTGGCGGTATCTGTGCTTTCATCTAGTTGTTGAGCAAATTTTCCACATTGAGTAATCTCGTTTAATAATTGTTTTTTAAATTATCAGCAATTATGTCGATTCGCCTGGCAACGGTATTTTCCGACAAGGGAATAGATTTTAGTTTCTGAGCATATACCTCTCCGTGAATTATTTCCACCATTTTTATTGCTGCAG
Organism: Olivierus martensii; assembly: GCA_000484575.1. Taxonomy (NCBI): domain Eukaryota; kingdom Metazoa; phylum Arthropoda; class Arachnida; order Scorpiones; family Buthidae; genus Olivierus; species Olivierus martensii. The sequence goes on from AYEL01067171.1 coordinate 31,507, forward strand.
GAAGAAGTGTTTCGCCAATTGTCCTTTTCTTCTCCTCCTCTGTCTGCCATTTTTAATCAATTGTCTTTATACAGTTATCATTCTGTATCTGATTTTTATCACATTATTTTTGTTTTCTATAAAAATTATACTGTTCCGTTTGTGTAAAATCATAAAAGCAAAAATATATGCTCTAAAGAAATCGTAAAAATGCATAATTAATGCAGAAAAGTAAACAATGTGGAATAGTACTTAACTGAGTTATTATATGTTCTTAATTATATTTTTATCGATGGTTTAGATGATCTAAGCTTATGTGTTTTCAAAAATTATTTCAAATGGCAGATTTTTATGTTTTAAAAATCTGCCATTTGAAATAAAATTTACTTGTGATCTAAGCTTATATGTTTTCAAAAATTATTTCAAATGGCAGATTTTTAAAACATAAAAATCTGCCATTTGAAATAAAATTTACTTTGTAAAATAGACATTAAGATGCGTTGGATAGAAAGCATCAAACATAGATAAGTATATCTTCCATAATAGCAATATCGCATGCGGTCCAGCGCTGTAATGAATGCGGCCCACCATAAAATTGTGAACTTCCTCCTTTCTGCTATTTGTTTTGAGATTTTTATGTATTTAATGAAATTAATGAAGTTTTTATTATTTAATTAGACCTACCTATTTACATTTCCTATTTCCATTTTCTAAAATATTTCTTATGTCAGTGATTAAAACTTCTTGATCCGCTCAATGATTTGAAAAAATTTCTAAGGGCCTGTTGCACGAGTCTTATTCTGAAGATTAAAACTGACTTTATTCTTTCAGATTTAGCTTGCTGCGTTGCACGATGTCAAATCTCTAGGATAAACTACCGACTAACTTAACAGGCCTAATTTGGGCGGGTTAAAATTTATTCTACAGATTATCTAGCAAAACAATATGGCGGACTACTGTAGCTCCGATTCGAAGTTTAAAATGATCTCAATTTAGATTATTTGGATTACATTTATCTTAATACAGGACGGATATTTCCGAGAAACATACAGATTTACCGTTTATAATGATGATAACTTTCGTGCGAAGTTTCGTTTTAATAAAATCAACGATTTTATCGCTATTGTCAGAGAGGTAAAGGGAATATGAACTTTATAAATCAGTCTGTTATATTAAATTTATAAAGTAAATTGTTATTAACATATTATATTAATAATTAAATTTATAAAGTTAATTGTTATTAACATATTATATTATTATATATACATACAGTATATATGTGTGGAATCAGCCACGTGATTACATCCATAAATGCTATTTATTTTTCTAATTTAATAATAATAATAATGTTTAAATTAATTATCGTATCATCAACATTGTTAATATTTAAAATCGTTAAATCAAATAATGTATTTTAATGTTTTTAAATTTTGCTACTAGATGTCGCTTTCCAGTTATTAAATTAAAGATCGTCTGCTGAAGTAGAAAGTTTCCTATGTTTCAGTTAGGGGGTGAGATTTTTTTTTCCTCCGTTTACGTATTTCGCAAAGAATTTCCTTTCTAATTTCCATCTCGGAAATGATCTCTCAAAGACGGAATTTCTTTACCACGCTTTTTTCCGGGGGCAGTATGCCATTACGATAAAAATCCTGACATTTTTTATAATGAAATAAAAGTTCATTGCCAAACCAAAACCAGCCAATAATCCTTTCCGCCCTTAGAATTCAAATTCAAAATTTCAAGTTATGTCACAGGTTAATAGCAATTCCGCTTTTATAATTGGTTATACACCAAGTGGCGCTGACCTAGTTTAAATTTTTTTTTTCTGAAAGAAAAGGAAATTATAAAAGCTTATTATTACATTGATTTATAATTACATTTAATATCTAGATTAATAATAACGTGTGCGAGTCGCTCATAAACGGAACGTACTAGGCTCTAATTGACGATAATACGATAGACATCACAACGGAGAACAAATTATGGAAAGAGGTTCATTTCGTACACGTTCACTGACCTCCCACAGAAGACCAACAAGCCCGTTTTTGGTTGTTTAAAGAAAGGCCCAGTTTCTGGCTAATTGCTAGACAATGGCTGTCATTTACTCACGATGTCATTTATTTTTGCATTCGTGAGAAATGGCATCGTTTCTCGGACTAGTAAATCGGTTGCATTAAGTTGCTAATCACAGTTCTTATCCACTTTTTGCCCCCCGTGTATTGTTCTTTCTTTAAACTCACGAACTTTTCTCAATGTTATTCCGTTTTATGACAATCTAGTCTCATTGGTGGTATTTTTTTTTTCGGTAGTAGATAAGAGCATTGCACCCTGTTAGTATATTCGGCTATTTCCATTCATGAAAACAGTTTAGGATATCTGACAGGTATGCAATTTAACGCGGTCCTCAACAGGTATAAGAGTTTCCTACAAAAAAAAATTGAGATGTAAAAATGTTAGTATCCAGTCGGGAGGGTCGGAATAGAATTGGGGCAAGGACGCCGAGCGCTGTTGCGTGAAAAAGGATCCGTTAATGCTAAATTGTCACGAACTGCTCTTCACTCATTCGAGTTTACTTAGCATGCCATAAATATAGCATTACAGCAGTTTGTTTTCTCTCAATTTTTTTTTTAATAACGGACTTTCGTAACTTAAAAATATTATTAAGTGGTTAACGAGATCGATTCAATTTTTCTAAGAAATATTGACAATCAGCGCTGGCCCAAGAGTTTATGGCGCCCCCAGACAGAGAAACGAAATAAAATATGGCGCCTTATCAGTAGTATAGTATATTATCAAATAGTCTTCAACTTTTGGCGCTCTAGGCGGGTGCCTAGTCTTCCTATAGCTAGAACCGGCCCTGCCGACAATTAATAAATTTATCACAACTTTATTAAAGTATCCATAACTCGTTTAATATAACATAAATTGTTATCCTATACTCCATTGCAGAGTGTGACGGTCTTCCAGACTCACTTTAGAAGAATAACGACATTCAAAAGTCTCAATATATAATTAATTTATAAAAATGAAATAAAATAAATAAAATTTTCTTTATATTCAGAGAGATTCGTTGTAGACAGTCGCGTAGAAAAAATATCAACTCTTAAAAATGTGCCGCTTCGCTAACTAGCCGAAACGAATCTATTGTGACACGTGGCAGTTTGATTTATATATACTTTCTGCATAGGTGATGCTATAAAAGTTATCATCATCGAACTAAAATATATATAAAATCATTTATTGATATTATTAATAACAAACTTTTTCAATAAATGTAAGAATCATCCATATTTAAAACTATTTATAGCACATAACGATAAAAAAAAATTGATTTGATCGATGAATCGTGAGAAAAATTTTCAATATCAATAAAAGTCCAAGTTTTTAAAGTTATAGATTAATGCTAACGATACAAAGGATTAATATTGATCAATTATTTTATATGATTAAAGAATTCATACTGTAACTTATGTAGGAAAACTAATATTTTCTGTCAATAATTTGTATATGACCCTTCCAAAGGTTTTTCTCAAACTACTGCGGGAGATGTAAATATCGTAACTTATGTAGGAAAACTAATATTTTCTGTAAAATACAGTATAATTTATACTGTATTTTATGTAGGAAAACTAATATATTTTCAATAATTTGTATATGACCCTTCCAAAGGTTTTTCTCAAACTACTGCGGGAGATGTAAAGCTAAAATTTGGAGTAGCTGCAGAGGGCCACCCGTATAAACGTCAAAAAAAATCTAAAACACGAAAACTTCATCCCCAATCGGTAGAAAAATAGGATTGAAAATCAACATGGCCTATGAGAATTTTAAAACAAATTTGTAGTTTACTGTTCCTCAATCGAAATTGTTGGCTTTTTTAATCATGTCAGTGGAAAAATGGAATATTTTTTTTTTGTGTATATAGTCGAAAGAATTTTGTAGACACGCTTAAATACAACTTTAAGGAATAAATACCGCAATTGCCTCTTACAGAATGACTTAAAATAACGACGACAGCATAGGAAGTCAGTATTAAGTCTATGGGATCCTATAGTAATCTAATTACTATAGGATCCCATAGACTATAGTAATCTTATTACTATAGGATTACTGTACTCTCCCATAGACTCAATATTGACTTCTGACGCTACCGTTAGGTATAGTTTAATATAATTACTTAAAAGTCGCTCAAGAATTTCTAGTTTAAGCTATAGTAATCTTATTACTATAGGATTACTATACTCTCTCATAGACTTAATACTGACTTCTGCGCTATCGTTAGGTATAGTTTAATATAATTACTTAAAAGTCGCTCAAGAATTTCTAGTTTAAGCTAATAATTGTTTTAACTTCTGCGATATTTCATACAGTTATATCAGCAAATATTATTTTATTGATATGATAGTTTATTGCTGATAATATTTCTTCACTGATCGAGAGATAATTTCCTCAAATTTCTTTAAAACTGCTCATTCCACCATTAACTAAAACTTGAAAGTTTTGCACCTCTTCCTTTGATACATAAAAACAAGAACATAAAAAAAAGAAAAGATTTTTCCTAGACTTCATCCTTATTAAATTTTTTATTCATTTTTTTTATAATTTTCTTATTTTTTTTATATATTTAATTCGTGGTAACATGTGTATGATTTCACAAAATAATTCTATAGGGAGATATAGCGTTTCAGCGTTATTTGATGATGATAGAATAATAGCAAATGATTTTCGTGAAGCTTTAATGACTTTTTTATTTTATTATTAATATTTGTTATTAAAAAACGTTAGCAATGACTTATTCTTTACGTTTCTTTAGATTAAAGATTATTTTGTTAGAACATGACGCCATTAAAAAATATAAGGTGAAAATTTGAGAGCCTGAACACTACTTGATTAATAAGAATTCTATCTTAAATTATATTTAAAAAATTTATATATCAATATTGTGACTTTGATCAACTTTATTTGGACTATTATTTTTGATCATTTTATGATCCTAAAAATAAATATTGATTCTTTTAATTGAATCATTTTCTAACCTGATGGACTTTTCAAAAAGACATAATAAAGCGAAAATTACTAGTAGGATTAAATTCATTGTAAAAATAAATAAATAAATAAATGAGATCCAAAGTAGATAAATGAATAACAGCCTTATGTGGTTTTATAGAGTTAAATAGATTATTTGTTTTATTACATACGCCGCAGAGATAATAAAACCAATCTCTTCAGTGAACCCATTCGAAAGCGGAATTTCTCCGAACCAACATAAAATACTACTAATTAAAAAAAAAGTTAAAAGTTAAAATGACGATAAGTATTATAATTTTTAAATGTTCTAAAAAAAAACGAGATTTCTTTCCATCATCGTTTTTTTAGAACACTTAGAAAACACTTAGAGAAATTAGCCTAAATTTCTCTATATGCAAAAGCTTAAGTTCTCTAAGATCTAGAGACAAAATATTTTCCAGTATGACGCTGTTATATTTAACTAAATGCTTTACAACAAGTAGAGAACCACTGTTGTAACATAACAGGGATATACAAGTGGAATCGCGTTTTTACGAACTAATTGATCCCAAAAATGTCCCTAATGTTAATTAATGTCATTCCCATTTACGAACTTTTTTGGGGTCCTACGAGTTGGTATACTAAAATCACTATTGTAAAGCATTTAGTGAAGCTGTTTTCTGAATCACTGTTATAACCACTGTTGTGAGTCACTATCATAACCACTGTTGTAAAGCATTTAGTAAAATATAACAGGGTTATATTTACTGTCGCGTACCATTGTTGGTACGCCAGACATGACCAGCGATATGTATAAAATATTGACTTCCTATTTGTATTGAAGCATATTTTCGTTGGTGGTATTAAAATTTTTGAATTTTGATTGGTGGTACGCATTTATGAGAAGGTTAAGAACCGCTGCTTTACAAGAGAGATTTCTGAAAATCACACGTTTATTTTAATAATGGAACCTAATATTTTGGCAATACTGCACTTATAATTTAGTTCTGATGATATTTTTTACACTAGATTTAATTTATATCTCTGCTATTAAACATTTTGATTATGAAAATGGTATATAGTATAATTATCGTTAAAATTCAGCTATCGTGTATTGTAATGTATTGTTAAATTTTATATTGTCACTATTATTAAAATTCTGATATTATAAACTGACTATTGTTAGATTGATAGAGTACTGTTAAAATTGTAGTGTAGTATTTTAATATAAAAAAAATTAACAATAGCTGTTGTGAAAATTCTGATGTTAAAATACTTTATATGTAAGTGTCATCGTAATATATACAGAAAATAGCATGTAGTATCTCAATAGCAAACTTTTAACAATGATTATTGTATTGTAGGAAAAGAGGGCTTTGCACAGCTCTAGCACTGCGACCATCAGTGGTCTGTTGTGCACCCCAACAGAATCATCTCATAAGAAGTCCTTCAATGGCTCTTTAAACAGTACCTTCAATAAGACTGTAAACAGATCTTCTGGTGCAGTAAAATGCAACCCAAGAAGATCATAGTTTAGCCCTGAAAGGGCCATACATTCACACAAAATGTGAAGGAGTTTCATCTCCTCCCTGACATCTACAGTTGGGACTATCAATAATCCCAATTAGGTGAAGATGCCTTCTAAGATGACAGTGCCTTGTAAGGAGCCCTTAGAAAACAATGATTATAGTCAGGGCTATCAGAGAGGGCCTCAATTTATAACTCAGTATGTTATAAATTGAGAAAAATATAAGTTTATATATTTGTATATTTTCATATTGTTCGAGCTTCAGTGTTTGTCAAAATTTGAAGTTCTCTATCAGTGTTTGGTTTTCTTGTACACTTGCCACTGTATATTTGTCAATTTTGTCATTTTGTAGGGCCTCAGAATATTAGTCGTCCATTTTCTTTGAAAGGCCCTGATTATAGTACTGTAGTTTAACAATGGGGTTCTAATGTCTAAGCACGATATTAAAGTCTAATTCGCATGAAACGTAATCCAAACTACTAAGGAAAAAGTAGATACAATATTTTTCTTTAAATTGGGTTAATAAAGAAAATATTAAAAAAGAAAAACGACAAAAACGGAACAAATAAAACTCCGGTCGAAATAAAACAAAATCTCTATTTATATACTCGTAGCTTTATTCTCTTCAGAACCGGAAGACGAAGTAAAATAAAACAACTTCAGATACACCACTTTCTAAATTCCACAATTCCTAAAATTCGATACGAACGGGAGTAATTTACATTATAGTCTAATTTTCGGAACGGTCGAATCGAGCGAGGCGAGAAATCGCGTCGCGTAGTAGTGCGGAGGCGGAGATATCGCTAAAAGAAAGAAAAATTTTTTTTAATTCTCGTATCTTTCTCTTCATTTTATCTGATTTCGCGTGATGTATATGTATAGTATTTTAAAATCGGGAAGAATATTTAAAAATTTCTATCGGTTTTTCCACATATTTTTAAGAACTCGATTTTCTAGAATTTATGTAACTCGTATCTAGATCGACATGGATACAGGTTTATTTTTCTGTCTAAAATTTACGGTATATTACCATGTATAATATTTTTAATATGGAGTAAAGAACTTAGTTAAAAAATTGATGACGTAATGTTGTCATTTAAATATTTTAACAATGAATTAAAAAAAAAAACAAATCCGATACGTTTATCGGAAACGTTCTCTCTTTCTTCAGTCTACCGATCAATTTTCTCGGTGGTAAGGTTAAGGTTCGCAGTTTCACCTGAGACAGATGAGTATCTTCCGTTTCCATAGTAACGCGGTGCCATCTTAGTTCGCCTTTTATTGAAACAATCGCCGATACGTCTCGACCTTTCCACTTTCCAAATGTAGGAAGTTCTATATAACGATCGACGACTCGAGACTGTTCTCGATCGTTCTATATAAAATTTCCGATTCTCGCCGACTAAATTTTATATTAAAAACGATTACAAACTTACTACGTAAATTCTCAACGTTACCATTATTACGTAACACAACATTATTACGCTACAATTGATAGATTAAAACGTAACAATAATTTTACGTATCCACGTGAAAATTTTATATTATTAAAATATAGTTTTATTATTTATTCTTAATTTTCTATATATTATATTCTAATATAAATTTTTATATATTGACAGGACATTTAGGCCCAGAAAAGCGGAGGAAACGATCGTCACTATGTTACTCTGCTGGAGTGTTATCTGTTGTATAAAAATGTAAATAAAATATGTACATGTATGCAAAAATAAAGTTTGTCTTTATTTAAATGAACTCTTAATATATTTTGGAAATTCCATAAAGTCATTAACACCATTCTATATATTACTTATTCCGGTTCGACGTAGCGAATATATGTGTGACAGTGACGTGACACTGTAAAAATCTTGCATTCAACAGGTTACAGTCCTGTGCTTGCGTCCCACCAGAACACATTTCCCAGTCTTCATTAGCTTCAATTACTTAAACGCCAAATTGCCAACATGTGTGATCCATCCTGGGGGGTGATCCATTATCTAATAAGTAAAAACCCGTCGCGGAACAGTCCATTACGAGTTGGCAATTATTTATTTACTGAAGTTCAAAAACTAGAAAAAGTTTCTTTTTAATGTGTGTGTGTGTGTAATCGTTTTTCTTTTCTTGTTTTTTTTTAAAGAGCGGCGACACAGTCTGGACAACGTCTTTTTAATAATACACGCGCACACATGTATTTTTTGGATTATTTTCGCTGGTGTGCGAGACGCTGCACCTCCTTACGGTGCCTCCGTGACGTCACCACTCCACCAGGTGGCGCTAGTAGATCATATTTATTTTTAACGCGAGTCCTTGAGCGTTGATGGCACCGAAAATGAAAAAAAAACTTGGTGTCGTCGTGCTGTACAATAAACAATGCAAAAGTGCGGGTTTTACCTGAATACTTTGTAAGGAATCACCTAACGTAAGACAAAGGAGGAAAGATGTCAACCTCAGCTCGGAAGAGCATGGAAAAAAAAAAGCGATCCGTTAATCCATCGAGTTTTGCACGTTTGACCGTTCATTCGAATTTTTTTTAACGCCGACTCGAAACACATTAAACGAAACAGCCGTAATTTGTGTCCAAACAACCATATGTTCTCCGACAAGCCTACACACAAATTTTATAAAACGTCACAATACTCCTCCCTAATATGACCGTGAGATGCCAAATATGGTGATGATAACTGTGACGTCAGAGCCACACAGTTCCTTGCCTTAGAAGAATAAATAAAAGAAAAAAACACCAAAGAGCTAAAGAGTTTGTCCGTATTTAAACAACTATTCTATCAGAAGTTTTAACACGAAGAGTACTTTAACTGATAGAAATACATTGCGGCTAAAAATTTAATAAAATATTAAGAGAAAAATGCAAACTTTCTGCATTTATAGTGAAAATCTATTTTATTTTTATAGTTGATATAAACGGTCTTTGGTCTTGGTGCGAATTCGCCAACAGAAGAAAAAAAATACATAACGCCAGAAGTCATTAAAATTTGAATTACTTCATAATAAATTTGAATAAAACGCGTGCAACCTTCATAATTTTAATACACAGCTGTTCGGGAATCAATTGAAAACCCGAATTTGAACGTTGCAAAAAAAAGTAAAATAAATATTAAAATTTTTTACTGGCATAAAATCTAATCAAGATTCACGTACGCAATATATCTACACGCATTGTTTTAAAACTTATATAATTAAGTTTTGAAGGTTAAAAAAGAGAATGGAAAGTCAGTTTAGACAAGAGAGAGTTTCGAATCTTCAGGTAGCAACAAGTGGCTTTAACGTCAGCTCATTCACCTTCGGTATTTGCTGAATTGTTTACCTGTATCTTCCCCCGCACTCTCCACCCACGCATCGACTCGAGTCAGCATTCGAACGAGTGATGGCGGCTATGGATGGTTAGAGTGGTTGCTGAGGTTAAGGTGGACTCGGTACTACCTTAAAAGAAGTTGTGAAGAGAAAGAAGTTGGAATGTATGCCACCCATAACCCATTGGATGCTGATAAAGCCAATGCTAACCCCTATATTTAGTTACAGCGTCCAATCGACGATCGGGCGCCAGAAATAGGATCCTATGGCTGCAAATAACAACCAGTCAGTGTTATATTCGGAAAATTGGAATTGGATACACACGCAGAGAGAAATGGTTGACTAGTATCTATCAGATGCGCCAATGAAAGCATAACGGGGGAAGAAGGTTGCAGCGGGAAGATGTCTCGATTCCCGCAGCCAGGTAGGTACGACAAACACGATTCTGTTTGATAATCTAGGCCAAGGCTTAAACCTGTCGTGGCATGCAGTCTGGAAAAAGCACCTGTGCCGCTTTTGCTACGCTTTGTTTGTCTACCGGCCCGGACGACTGGTGCGACACCTTCCTAGCGCCCCCTCTCACACAAATCGATTCGCCCGCGCCAGCCATACTCGCGAGTGACGTAACGGGATTGTTGTTATGCCCAACAGGGTTCGGGAGGTCGCATTCGAGGCTGCTGTCGACAAAATTCTCGTCAACTACCAGCGCCGAGCCATTTTACTAAATATAACGCATTAGCGCCGTTCGGAACAACGGTTTCTTTAGTCCTATTCCAAATTCGACACGCGACTGTTCTAAAATAAATAAATCTCACCGTTTTAAAATAGCTGCTTCTCGAATATACTCCTTTTAAAACTGTCTCGATAAAAAATAATACATTACATCACTTCCATCCAATAATAAACTAGATAAATTGCATACGTATTGTTTACAAATGATGCTAGCTTCCTCATGCACGAGTACGTGATGTCACGGGCGAGGTCGGTGACGTATTAATGACGTCAAAGAAGTACGTAAAATTCCGTTGTAAACGAAGCGAAAGTAAAAATTATTGACATTGACCGTATACCGACCAATATTTTCGTTAATTATTATCACAACAAAAATATTTACATTTTTTTTATTTTGAATCAAAATTTTGAATTTTATCAGTACCGATGTTAATGTTTTCTTACGCGTGACGTGACTCGATTAATTTATATCGATTATTTCGATTCGATTAATATAACGGGAATTGATTAAAAAATGTACAAGCTTATAGAGAAATTATTTGTCATCTAATACGAAATTGATGAATTATAGAAAATGAAATGTAGAAATTTACACACAAATTCTTGAACATCTGTTGTGAAATTAATGGATTATGGAAACTGAACACATAAAAATATACAAAGAAGTTCTAGAATATATTATGAAACTGATGGTTTATTGAAACTGAAAAATTTACATAGAAGTTCTCGGACATCTGTTATGAAACTGATGGATCAGACAAATTGAAATACAGAGATTTACACAAATCTTGAACATCTGTTTTGAAATTGATAATTGAAATTGAAACAAAAGTCTTCCTAGAAATTTTTGAACATCTGTTATGAAATTGACAGACTGAATATGAAAACTGATTAAAAAAATAAATTTCTAGAAAAATTCTGGAATAAGTAACGGTGTTATAATAAAAAAAGAAAAAAAATCAGAATATCAGCTGTGAAAGATATAAAATACCGTATTCTGTAATTTCAGCATAATAATATAGGAAAATAAATTATAAAATAAAAGATAACAAAGAAGAAAATTGATAAATATAGTAAATATTAAATGTAGTACAATCTGGAAAACTTACTTCTACGAAATTTATGTACTTTAAGGAAGAAACAAAAACAGTCCTATATCTGGAAAGCTTATCTGTCATACGACTAAACGAAGCGTTGTTGATAACTAAATAAAATATTTATCTCTAGTAAAAAAATGTGATTTAAATAAGAGAAGGTAGCGATAATAATTCCACTTGTTGATCTTGGGTTTCTCCACCAGAACAAGTTAGATTTATCGCCAAACGGCCGAAGCAAAACTCGATTTGTTTATAAACACTCCTCCTTTGACCCTAAAAATGAGAAATTGTTCAACTTTTAGGTCATAATGTGACAGATGTTAATAATACTTCGAAACAAGTTCGGAAAGAAGAAGCGACTTTAGAAAACATTTTGACCCACTTAAGTGTCCTTCGCCACTGTTTCGGATCGTGTGGAATTTTATAATGATACTACTCAGATGGGTGAAAGTGAAGTAGATCCCTGTGTTTGTAAACTGTAAATGTTGTCATAATAAAACAAGAATTTGCTCGAGTTCGACAAAAAAGGGCATGTTCGGATGACGAAAACAACCGAAGACGTTTCGGGTAGTTGTCGCCCGTGAAAAGGATACGACGCGCATTCCTCCGAATGACGTCAAAAGCCGACGTAAGGAGTTCGGATGAGATCGGCTCGGCTCGTTGACCATATATGGAAAACGTACGTCGCCTACCGAGAATTATTATTCATGACGTATGGCGTGTACATGTCTTGTCACAGCGTTAAAACAGCCGAATCTGTACGTTCTGTCATCACTAAAGAAGAGTACGATGGTGGCAATAGACCAAACTGGTATACACTGGCTTTACGACTTACAAAAGAGCAAAACAAAATTCTGAAAAGAAGCAAAATAGAACGTGTAGAGATTGAATGAACGCCATCGTGACGTTTACGCTTTACGTCAATCGGCGTCATCCTCTGGGGGAGGAGCCTTAGGATTTTATTGGTCGACCGCAAGTTCCGGCTTGCCAAATAAGGAAGTGTATACTAGTACAATCCATTCACAAAACAGACGTATAAAGAGATAGGCGTTCATTCATTTGACGCTGTCGTACAGAGACAGGTGATCCGAAGTGAGTGTCCGTAAGGTGCTACTGTTTATCCTCGTGATACGAGACACAGTGTCTGCTAATCCCAAAGATACGCGGTCTGACCTAGACCGCCTTGACAAATCGACAACGAAACAATCCAGGAGCGTTACAATGATTATGGACGGTCTAGACACCTTGTCACAAGTCGCGTTAAGTGATCAGCATTATTGTCTCAGCTTCGATTCTTACAAATCCGAAGATATGGACATTAATATCAGTGTGGATCCCGTTATGGAAGAGTTATCTGTTACATCCACGGAAGTCACCAGGAGCTCGGTTGATAATCTATGTCCTCCTCCCGTCATGGGATGCGACTGCGGGGATGACACACTCAACACTCCTGTTTCCACTTCTATTGATAGTAGTGCTTTTCTGTACACTGAGGTCACCATACCCGACCCCGTGCCCATCACAGGTAAGTTTTTTCTTTACTTTTCTACTTCCAGTTTTATTCCGAATCGATAATTCCGTGTCCGAATTCCTAATTGACCTTTCAAGGTCGGAATTCCGCCATATTGTTGGTCCGTTTTGATAGTCACCGATTTTTGACAGTATCCCGACGTAACCTACACCAATATTATTTACATTTGAAATTCTTGAATACGGTTAAAGTTACCGAAAATGACTTTTTAATTTTTAAATGATGGAATTTTACGATTTTTATCCACGGTTTTGTTTCTAATCCCTTTCGCTAAAGGGACATTTTAACTCACATCGAATGACGTCAACGCCAATGACGTCAGGCAGACGTAAACAGGAGAGATATCTCTTCTAGAAAACGAAAACGAGGCCGGCCGAGTCGATTCGATTTGTTTCGAGGGAGAGATAAATTGTCAGAAATTTTTAGTTACATAACGCTGTAACTTTTAGCAGACAGGAAGCTATGTTTTCTGAGATAACTGTTGTTGTTGTGTGACGTCAACCAACAAAACCGATAAGATTCCTAACTGACGACGTAAACAACACAGAATTTGATTGACGTAACGGTGATGTTTGTTCTGACGTCAGCGAAACAAAAATGTTTTACGTCACGCCAGTAACTGACTCACGCTTCGGAAACGTTAACGGAGTAGGGTGATAGAATTCTGTTATTTGACGATTAACATTGGTTAAATTGTTCGAATTTACTACAGAAGGAATGCTCAGTTCCCAAGCCAACGCATGACCCAACAAGGCAGTCATTATAGAGGGTTAACTATCCCGTCCTGCGACCAATGGCTGACGTGTTCTACTTCTCTTATCGCCTTATAAAAGGTAGAAAGAACATTACTGTAGTTTGTTTGTCGAGAATGACTATGAGACGCCGCTATTATGGTCGACCCCGCCATACCTGCCCTTGGTGGCCTTTACACCTGTATAGAAAGACCTTTACGCGCGGTTAGTTTTCTTTAAACTGAGATTTTTCGTTTGTATAAAAGTTAATTATTGTTTTTGTTTCTCTTTCAGCAGAGGCATCTCTCATGTCGCCGGATAACAAGGAAAGCAACATATATCCCTGTTCCAGTCCTCAATCCACCGCTAGTACTCAGAGAATTAGCTATAGAGGTACCTTCACTACCACCTCGACGCCCATTGACATTCCAGAAGGACCCGCTTCGGCTTGGCTCTGCTCAGACAAATCTTCGACCATTCTGCCATTTTTCAATATCCTAGGAGGACACTCCAGCTCATCAATCACCTCAGCCGTGGCTCAAATTCCAAGCCCTCCTGAAATGACTTCACCAGCACCGAGACAATCACCCGCTCCTTCTCACTTCTCCTCCTCTCCCACACCGAGTCCGTTTGACGTGACTGCAGACACCAGCGGAAGGGAGACATACACAACTCTGGGAAGCCCTCAACAATCTGAACAAGACGACATCTTGCATTCGTACAGTTCTTCGTACGATCCCTCGGAGAGCAGCTTCGATGTCAAACAACCGTATGATGGTCCTGCTGTTTCAACAGCCGAAGCTCTGGTGGCCGCTACTTCATCAATTTTAAATCCCGTAACCGACGATCTGAGTTACCAAAGGGGACTGCAGTGGTCCGGATTTACAGATTACGTTCAGTTAGCCCCAGCTAGCACTTCCATGCCTATAGTTCCCAAACAGGAGCCGGTCAGCGAGGAAGTCTTCACCACCACTCAGCAAGCTTCACTGGCAGACTATAATCCCTCCACCAGTAAAGGGCACGAAATCTTGAACCAGGCTTATCAGGCCAGTTCTGTTCCGCTCAAACTTTTGCCTATCAGGCCTAGAAAATATCCAAATAGGCCTAGTAAGACACCAGTTCACGAGAGACCCTACGCGTGTCCAGTTGAAGCTTGTGACAGGAGGTTTTCGAGAAGCGACGAACTGACTCGTCACATCAGGATCCATACCGGACAGAAACCGTTTCAGTGTCGCATCTGCATGCGTTCCTTTAGTCGCAGTGATCACCTAACTACCCACATTCGCACCCACACGGGTGAAAAACCGTTTTCCTGCGATACTTGCGGAAGGAAATTCGCACGAAGCGATGAGAAGAAGCGCCATGCCAAGGTACACCTGAAGCAGAAATCAAAAAAGGATGCTCGACAAGGTTCACCCGACTTACCACCTCCTCGTACCGAGATTAATCTGGATCCAGGAGCATCCTTATCCATTAACGTCACCATAAGTGACCTCCATTGAACATACGCGTCAGAAAAGAGCGTATTTCATATTGTTCAGCAGTGCGGTCCAGGCTGATAATGCCTGGACCAAGAGGCTCCTGCGCCTCATACGCTATCTAAGGCGGGATTCCGGCCGCGTTGCAAAGCAGAGAGTAGCTCCATCAAATCACAAGATGAGCAGGAGATGGCTGATATTTTGCCTTCGCTCAAAGCCAAAATCCCCGTAGATGGACGGAAGTAGAAGGAGAAAGCAAACTTAGAGATCAAATCTGTATTTTTCTATTTTGTATATCCTCAAAGGAAAGTAAAAATTTAACATAAGAAAAGTTAGTTCTCCTCTCCTTCAAAGAACTCGTCCAAGAAAATGGCTTATAGATGATTTCCAAAAAAAGACACAGATGTTTCCTTCGATGTTTCGTTTTGCTGTCGTCTATAAATTGTTTTTGTTGTTCAAATTTTAAATGTTAAAACCAGAAATCTGGTATTGTGATTGGTGCCTGTTGTATATTTAGCACTGGTGGTCCAGTGTTTATGATGCCTTTTCTCTTATCAATTCTCGCACAATCAAAAGAAAAAATACTAAAAGAAAAAAACTAAACTCTTTCTCGTGGCTTAAAAGTTCGTTTTTTCATTAATTCTTATCGAGATGGCAACTGAATGCAACTATTCTCATCATCAAGCATTGTTTTGTGTTGTTATTGTTGTAAACAGTGTTGTTTTGTTATGACAAAAATCTGTTAATTGTTCTTTTAACTCGTCTCAAAACATTGTTTGTTTAACATTTTATTTTTGATCTATTCTTGAATGTTAACTTTGAATCATTAAAGATAATTATATATATAATTAAATATAAATGCCCAACTATCAGGACCATCCAAATTAAATTTTTTTTCATCTCTGAATATGAGCCGTTGCCACTGTGTGACCCATCTTGCATGGTTGCGTGTCCACTCCACCCTTTTCTTCTTGTGCGCCTCTGTTAGTCGTGGCTGGCATTTCATCCGTTTGTATGAGAGCATGCTGCAGCGATGAACGACTCTACCTATAGTAGATTTGCTTGCCTGATGGTCTGGATCACATGCTAGCTTCCTAAAAGATGTTTCTTACATTTTTAGACTGTCCAATTTGTCTACCTATTTCTCTAGCTGAGAGTCCCTGTTCTGTATAGGCAGATATTTGTCCTTTTTCATACATCGTTAAGGATGAACCACAGCCCATATTGTTTGCGAATAACAGGCACTCTGAAAATCGTTTACCATACAGAGGAGTTTCGTCTCTTCACACACTACAGATAGGAAGCTCATTTAAATGTATCTGTAGCATATGCAAAGTTTGGATGTGGTGTAGACTTACGCAATGAGTATGATTGTACTCAAGTAAGAACGGATATGTAGGTTAGTGAAATCCACTGATTGACAACAAGACATTTACAAATATTAACCAAAATTTTATTTATTTCTACAAAATTTCAAATAAAAGCTAGTATTAAATTAATGCTAAGAACTAAACTTAATCTAAGTATACAAGAAATTTATCAGCGTGACAATAAATATTACATGAAAGAATATTAATGAAAATACAAATATCACTTGGTAGGTCTTACTTTCTTGTTGGATCGGTGAAAGTTCTTTTATTTGTTCAGTTCGTCGATATCCCGATGTAATCGGATTTCCCTACGAAAGGTTTAATCCGTGAACCTTGGTATCGATGAATGAAGTTCTTCCTCACACACGTGCGTAGGCACCAGGACTCGGATAAAAAAGTGAGAAACTCGGAGCGTAGATGACAAGTCCAACCTTTGAAGAGACGCCCTCTCGTGATAAAATATATATATACATACAAAATTTTTTTTTTTTTTATATAGTGAATAAGGACATGAACAAAATTAAATTTACAAATAAAATGTAAAATAGAATATTACATAATAAGGACATGAACAAAATTAAGTTTACAAAAAAATTGAAAATAGAATATTACAGTGGTCCATTCATGGACTTTCAGGGGGTCTCCTTATGTTTATGGAACAGCAGAATACATACTTTTGCATTTTTAAAGGTAACAATGGTCAACATCTGGTAATTACTACATATGTAACACACACAAGTCTGTGTGTCAATAAATGTTACTATAATTACTGTATATCTGTGTTATACTTTGTTCTTCCATAAAAATGGGGTTCCCTATCATTTCAGTACACACCTTAAAGTCCCACTGCTTAATAAAGATGAAGGAATTAAGGAGGTTTATGTAGGTTATACAGGTAAATACTTATCAAAGAGGCTGAGAGAGTATAAACATGATATAGATTCTAATGCACAAAAGACTGATTTATTGCAAAAGGCATTAACTCATGATGTTGTTGTTGAGTGAGATAATGCAACAATTGTCAAAACAATTGAGAATCAGCAAAAAGATATATAACTGAGAACATTCAAATATTCAAAAGGAAAAAATAATGACAATGCAATCAACAAGTTAGATTCAGGAATGATAAGTGATGCTTGGAAATGGTGTAACAAATACTTAATATTTTGCTACTGGTCTAATTATTAAATCCTGCACTGCTATATATAAATGTTGTTATTATTGTCAACAGCTTACTTGTCTTCTTAACTGATATTTATTATTGTGCCTATGATTAATTTTTCTTCTTTTTATACCATATAATTATAAATATTTCATTTGTAAGTCTGTAGTGGTTGAGCATAATTAGGAAACAGTGGCATTGCTAATTTTTTTTAGTTACTATGGACAATTCTTGTTTCATGTATTCTATATACTGAGGAGGATTTATTATACCAAAAGTATTTTATATTTGTATATTTAATTGTTCATTGTGACTTTTTGAAAATTAAATAAGTTCTTTCCTGCTACAAGTGCTGTTAATTATTTCAGACTGAGTTCATATATAGCAGAGTAAACAGAAAGAGATTCTGATGTTTAAACATAATTTTTATTAACTTATTATAGTTCTTTTTATGCGCACCTTATGGGTGTCATAAAGTTTGCATATTGATTTTATCCCAAGTATGGAGTTCTTAACAGCACTAGTAGCAAGTAGCAAAGAAATTTTAAAAAAACTCCATTATTGTATAAAAGCAAGTGGTTTTTTATCCAAAGTTTATGTTATCTTATCACCCATAAGGCATGCATAAAGTTTGTCACTCATTTAAAAAGAACTATATTAAAATAACATAATTAGTTAATAAAAACTATGTTTTAAAAAGTTATAATTCAATATCTGCCACAAAACAATGCAGATATTAAACACTAATCAGGGGATTAACCATTTCAAATTAATTTAATTTAATTTAGACTTTGTCTGCCAGGGGAAGTTTGGCTATGTTGTTTGGTTAATTTAAAAACAATGCAGTTTAAGAATTTTGAAAATTAATTCCAGAATTTTTAGAATAAGAATTTCTAAATCAAAAATTAATTAGAAATATGCATTCTACTTTTTATCTTATCAGTATATATTTATTTGTATATAGCTGAGGATGGTTAATGAATAACTGAAATTGTTACTACTAGAATTTTAGAATAAAAAGACTTTAATGTTGCTTTTTTAGCTTTAAATATGTTATATTACAATAATTATTACATATCTTTAGCTTTGTAATAGAACATATCTATAGCAAATAAAACTTTAAACAAACTGCTCTCAAAGGTTAATAACTTTAAAAGACTAATAAATGTAAGCACTAAATAAGCAGTCCAGAAGTAAACAACATAAAATAAAAGTTTAATCAGAAACGTTTTCGACCTTAAGCAGTCCTCATCAGCTTTATACAAAGGCATAAGTTAAAGAACAGTTAACATATACAAAAATGTTGCCGTTCTAGAACAAAGAACAAAATTCGAATATTTACAAAAAGATAATTATCTTAAAAATAAATAAATTAATAAATTTAAGAAACAAATACATTAAAATAGAGGGATAAAATTTTTAAACAATGTTATTAGGCATTTGTTTGCCTAAAGCAAATTTCCAGGCTTTCGAAATAGAAACAGATTCTCTTTCATTAATAACGCTCCCATTCTTACTACCTGTAAAAATCCTTAATTGCTCTGCTATATATAAATCCTTTGAATCAGGTATTTGCCTAACTATTTTGGCATCTTGCCATTTTATTACATCATTTTCGTACGCTCTTCTCGCTAGAGCTGTTGACATACAACCTTTTTTAACATCTCTTTTGTGTTCTAGTAATCTGTAATTCTAGTAATTAACTGTTCTTTAACTTATGTCTTTGTATTAAGCTGATGAGGACCGCTTAAGGTCGAAAACGTTTCTGATTAAACTTTTATTTTATGTTGTTTACTTCTGGACTGCTTATTTAGTGCTTACATTTATTAGTCTTTTAAAGTTATATCTATAGCATGTAATACTAATTTTAATTTAACTATAATAATTATGTAATAGTTTGCATAAATTCTTCAAAACATAATTACATGACATAAATAGAGGACCATCTGTAATATGTAGATAAATAAATTTTGCTAATCATTATTTATGTTATTTCATTGAATTTATTTGTGTATTATAACAGTTCTAAATACAGTATTGAATATAATTGGTAAACCTTCATATATAATTTCATGTTCTGCAAATCATAGGTTGAAACCATTGCTTTAAAAAAATTAATAGAAATTTCATCTAAGCAGTTAATATTAATAAAAAATTTAATAGAATGTATATTATAGCACTTGGTATTTTAATTATATAAATGTTATAGGAATATAGAATAATATTAAGGATTCTATAAAAATTAAATTCTCTGAAATTTTATTAACTGTATAAGTTAAACAAAAATACATTCTTTTCAAAGACAAATTATAAATTCTTCTTCTAAAAGAAAAAAAATTCAAGAAAATATTTTAACTATCAAAATGATATAATAGTAAAAATATGAGAGAACAAAACATTAAAATATAGCTGAATGATGTATATAATGTGTGGTAATATAATAGTTTTTTAAAAAATGTATAATTATAAAATAACATATATGTTTTCTTTTATAAATAAGATAATTTGTATAAATTTGCAATGTACTTGCAATTTATGTAAATAAATTGTTTGTATACTTTGAGCATCAAAATTTTAAATACATTGACTGTAATTCAATGAAGTATATAAAGAATCATAAAAATGATTTAGCAAATAGATAATTTTTATTCATATATCTTAGAGAAAAAAATGTAAGGGAAATTTTTAATGAATAAAAACTTTATAATTTTATGCACTCATTTTTATCAGTCATATTTACAAGACCTCCTCCTGACATTTTAAAATTTAGCAATTGACTTATATTTTTTCAGATGTAAACTTGATATACAAGTCATTTTAGTTTTAAATTAGAATAAGATATAATAATTTTTATACTTAAATTAAATAATTTTTTCCTTATAACTGATATATAGAAATTTTTCTTATTTAGTGTTTCATTTAGTTTAAAGTAATATTTATTTTATTTAGAAAAAATTTATGTGTGTGTTTTGATTGATTTTTTTGCAAGAATAATATAAATAATTTATCACCTCGCTGAAGTGATATAAAAATATATTATATATAAGTTTAATCCTCATATTCTGTATTTAAAATAAGATCGGAAGAGCGGTTCAGCAGGAATGCCGAGACCGATATCGTATATAAAATTTATAATTAACTGCTCCTCTTATAATTTTAATAGTTAAATTCACTAGTAAAATTCATGTTGATTATAGCCTTTCAAAAGGTGGTTTATTATTCTGATGATTAATATTTACTATGTATTATATGTATGATATTCATACATGAATATTTTTAAATTACTATCAGAAAAGTTATTCATAACTTTTCTGATAGTTTTAAAGAGTGACTGATTAATACAACTTTCAATAATTATTTGCTATAAAACATTAGATAACTTTATTGTTAAACATAGAAATTTTCTAGTTAAAGTAAATTTTTAATTTATCCAAAAAGAGAAAATATAGAAATTTTTTATATTATTTGAGATAATAAAATGAAGATTATATAAAACATACTTCTATATCTTTTATAGATTTTCTTCAAAATTTCCTTAAAAGGAAACATAAAACCAAACTTTAAAGAAATAATTTTCAGATAAAGAAAGTTTATGAGAAAGAATGCTTTTTGAAATTTTTCTACAGAATTTCTCATCATTCAGTTAATATAAAAAATTTAGGTTTATGATGAGCATTATTATATATACAAAAAATATTAAAACATTTATCATTTGTCCCAATTTTATCTAAGAAGAGAATATCTATAGGAAGTATCTTGTATCCATGAAAATATCTTTTGCATATTCATTGAACTAAGATATTCTCTAATTGAACTGCATTGGCCTAAAAAAATGGTCATATTACAATGTTTTCTTTATATACACAATAAGTATTAGTGAGCATATCTAACACTTCATCATTTGCTTTTGTAGAGAAAGTTAAAATTTAACATTCAAAATACACTGCTCCATTTTTAAACAATAAAATCAAAAAATGAGTGCAAAGAGCAGAATAATCAGTAAATAACTTTAGATTTTTCTTTTTTAACTTAAAATAAATTTATTGACATGCTTCAACCCTCTGGGTCCTCTTCAGCAAATCATAAAAAGTAATATAAATGTCAGAACATAGTTTTAGAACATATTTTAAAAGAGGATCCAGAGGGTTGAAAACGCTTTAATAAATTTATTTTAAGTTAAAAAAGAAAAATCTAAAGTTTTTATTTTATTGTAACATTTTCATCGATAAACAACCATCTTCAACACACAGAATAAAATACAAAACTTTAGTTCATTTTCAAATGTATATCTCTTAAAAGAACACTGACAAAAAGTTGGTATTCTTTTAAAAGATATACGTTTAAAAATGAACTAAGCTTTGTATTCTAATCTATGTGCTGAAGATGGTTGTTTATCAATCAAAAACATTACAATAAAATTAAATTATTGACTATTTGACTAGCTTTAGAAAACTGCTTAAACTCTAGTATACAAAACTCATAAACTGAAGGAAACAGCACTCTTCGCAGTTGAGTAAAAGTGTTTTCTGTTACTCAACTGCGAAGAGTGCTGTTTCCTTCAGTTTATGAATTTTGTATTAAATTATTGACTTTAGTTTAGAAGTTTGAAGTAATAACAAAACAGTTTTTTCTATATTCATTAATCATGGATTAAATTATTGTTTTAAATTGCTGTTAAGTGATGTTTTTAGAAGAATTATGTGTACTCTGTTTTTCAGCAGTTAGTTAAAATAGTATTTATCTAAAGTTCTTATTTATCAAACTTCAAATTTTTATATTTTTCTGAAAAACTGACTTAATTAAAAACTAATTAATTAGAGCTTGATCTTATTTCCTTTATAGAAATTACCCTACAGAGTACATTAGTATAGGTACTTCTAAAGTTGCAAATTAATTCCTACATTCATACAAGTTTCTTTGTAACTTGGAAATCATTGTTACATGATATCCAGAAGTACTAAAACTATTGAATATATTGTAATATATTACAATATATGAGCCATTGATTTTGAAAGTGGGGCAAGTCCATTTTGTGAAAAAAATAGTTAAAGCTAATTCTTATTACAAATTAACATAAAATTTATGTTTTTAATCAATTTCTCAATAAATATCTTATAATATCAGTATAAATTTGTTACTAGTAATTTATTTCATTGACAATATTTATTTTGAGTTGATTTTGAAAGTGAGGCAAGTCCACTCACTTTCAAAATCAACTTTATAGCACTTACATCATAGTGATATGAAGTATCAACTAGTGCTGTCTTAGTTCTACCTAATTACAACTAGATCATTAAAATTTAGGTTAAAAGATCACCAAGCCAACATTGCTTTAGGTCAAGGTTGGCTCAATGCCTGCCTCAACAACTGTATAATATATTACATTATGCAATTTCAAAATGTTTGCTAATTTTAACAATTTAAAAATGTTAAAATTAGCAATTTAATTTTATCAACTTAAAAAAACTGTACTAAATCTGAAAATTTCAGAATGAGTTAAAAATTTATTGAATTCATTATTATTTAATGATCATAATATTTTATAATTTATTTGCTAAATTCTAAACTAAAATGAAACATTTTATTAAGCTTTCATATTTTTATATTAAGGTATATCTATATTATAATTTTAAATTTTTTGCCCTATATTGCAGAAGTCCTTGTAAGATTAATCTGCCTATGTAAAAATACTGTCTTCAAATAATTTTTGCATTAAGAAGTAAAATTTGTATTATTTATTTGCTTCTAAAAACCATTATGAAATATTTATTTTATATGGCTACTATATATCTATTGCAAATAAATTATACAATATAAGATGCTACAATTTGAATCATCATATTCTACATCATTTTGTTGATTATTCATCACAATTAATCATTATGATTTTATTTGAAATAATTTTAGATCAGAATAGTTAAAAATAATTACTTTGATTTTAACAAATCTGTTATTTCTCCAAAATTTATATAACTTTTACTAAATCAAAGATTATATATTGTTTATCATTTGCCAATGATTAAAATGTCATAATTAATATTTAAGAATAAAATAAAAATTAATAATTTAATATAAACAGAATATAACAATATTTATTTTGAGTTGATTTTGAAAGTGAGGCAAGTCCACTCACTTTCAAAATCAACTTTATAGCACTTACATCATAGTGATATGAAGTATCAACTAGTTAATTTTAAAGATTTATGATTATATATTTTAGTTTATTAGTTATTTATTTTCTATTAAGTTTAACAAGCTTTTAGAATTTTTTTAAATATTTGTTTCTATATTTTGTGGAAGATAATTTCAGTTTAAAAATTAAATACAAAGCATATAGCTTTAATCAATTACTCAAAATTTGTAAATTTTTGAAATTAGCCTCAATAGACATATATTTAGATATCTTTAAACAGATATCTCAATACATAAGATATAAAACAGGAATATACATTAAGAAAATTAATTCTTAAAAATTTTTAGACAAGTTTTAAAATAAAAAATTCATTCATATAACTTCATATAATAACAATTTACATTTATAATATATATACAGGTATACCCCACTATAATGTACTAATTGGGATTGGAAAACCTATACAATATGTGAAAGTACATTAGGTGAAATATGGGAATCACATTATAAAAGGTTTAGATGATTCCAGATTAAAGGTTAATGGTTACATCTAAGCCTAATTTGTGAACAATCAAATATTTCTCAACTGTTTCATGAAGCATTACATTGTTTTATTTTTATTTTAATTAATATTTAACTTTTAACATTAATAATTCATGTTCATTCAACTTAATAAATAATATAACATAGAATAAACTGCTTGTACTTTGTAACTATTTAAAGAGACTATAACAGCACTTTCAGCAGTAAGAATATATACATTTATTCAAATTAACTACAAACGTTTTCAGCTAACGACGCCATTCTCTACTTGAGAATGGCATCGTTAGTCGAAAATGTTTGTAGTTAATTTGAATAAATATATATATTCTTACTGCTGAAAGTGCTGTTATAGTCTCTTTAAAAAATTCAATTTAATAGTTGTTAAAATGCATTAATAGTGGAAATGACTATCTTTGTTTAAGATGTAATATTAATTTGATCAAAATGTTTTCTTCCAAATCGCTGTCCAAATAAGTTTAATTGAAAAACTAAACAGTTTCTAAACAGTTTTGAGGCAGCCACTCATAAGAACTGTAACATGCTCACTTTTACTTTGTGTCCCTGTAGATGGATATATGTATTCATATATAATAAAGTACGAGGTGTGTTTTTTAAGTAAGTACCATTTTGAAATTCCGCCACTGCAGCACTGCAGTCGGTGTCCCGCGCATGCACACTGTGTGCCTACATCGGCAAGCCACAGACGCCATTGCAGCAACAATCGATCGTTTACTTATTTGCTTTTGCATATTTAAAATGCCTCCACCGATTGAGAATCCCACCGACTGTGAAATACGCGCTGTTATTTGTTTTCTTAGTGCTAAAGGCGTGAAAGCAGTTGAAATTCACCATCAGATTTGTGAAGTGTACGGACAAAACATTATGAATAATGGAATGATACACAAATGGGTAAGAGCTTTCAAAGATGGCCGAAAGAATGTTCATGATGAGGAATGAAGTGGGTAACCCTCAGTGATCACTGACGATTTGGTGCAGAAAGTCGACAAAAAAGTGACAGAGAACAGATGCATCATGATTTCTTCATTATCAGAGGAGTTCCCTCAAATTTCAAGAAGTGTTATCTACGAAATTGTTATCAAATGCTTAAACTATCGAAAATTGTGCTCACATTGGGTATCAAAAATGTTGAATGAGGCACACAAAAACAAACGTTTAGGCAGCGCCTTGACTTTTCTTGAGCGTTATGATGCTGAAGGTGACGATTATTTAAGCCAAATTCTCACAGGCAACGAAACATGGGTGGCCTAGGTTACACCAGAAACAAAACAATCTGTGGAATGGCAGCATTCAACATCGCCCAAGAAAGTGAACTTTAAGCAGACAATTTCAGCCCAGAAAATCATGTGTACCATGTTTTGAGACAGGAAGGGGGTGTTGCTTGTTGATTTTTTGCCTCGTGGTGACACAATACATTCCAAAACATATTGTGAGACCTTAAAAAAAATTGCACCGTGCAATTCAAAACAAAAGGTGCGGTATGCTGAGTAAAGGGATTGTTTTGCTGTATGACAATGCCCGTCCACATGCAGCCAATTGAACTCAAGATCTCATCGCATTATTTGGCTGGGAACAATTTGATCATCCTCCATACAGCCCCAATCTAGTGCCTAGTGACTACCATGTGTTTCTGAAACTGAAGAAGCATCTCGAAGGTCAGCGCCATAATGACAAGGATAGCCTCAAAACGGCCGTGTTGCAGTGGCTGTCAAATCAGGCGGCAAACTTCTATGACGACAGAATACAAAAGCTTGTTGTTCAATATGATAAGTGCCTTAATATTGGTGGCAATTATGTGGAAAAGTAGATAAAAGTGTAGTCTTTCATGTAAAAATAAAATTGTTACAAAAAGTTTACTTGTTTTTTTTTTACATATCAAAATGGTACTTACTTAAAAAACACGCCTCGTAATTATCAAGTAGAGTCGTACTTTTCCTCTACAGTGGTGAGCAGGGGTGGACCGTTAACTTTGGGGGCCTACCCAATTAACCAAAATTTACATAAAATGTCAAACGATGAGAACTATGCTAAGCTAACATGCTTTAGAGGAGATAGACTTGCACTCCCATTCCAACGTTGCCACATTATTTGCATAATTGACAAATGACAAAATATATTTTGATTTTACTGACTATCAACAGAGACGATAGAAGACAGAGCCATATTTACTATTTACTGCCATTTAATACATTGATATTTGATATTCAAATCCAAAAGTGGCTAAATTCAAATCTAACCAACAATTTAAACTTTATCTAGTTACAAAAAAATTTTTATAATTTATTTTTTTCTTAAATTTTTAATTTAAATTGTTTTTATTTTTATTTTTTTGACCATGAAAGGAGTCCTTTGATTGAATGGGGCCATGGGCTACAGCCTATAAAGACCATGCCTAAATCCCTCCTGGTGGTGACCCAAAGAAAAAGAACTTGGACCACCAGACCTGGATAGAAGCAGATTCAAAAACAAATACTGACAATAAAAAGTGAGTGAATATAATGAATCTTGCATTTAGTTAGACATAGATGCCTATATGTGTAAATGCACACTAACCCTAAAATTGCAACCCAAAAATAATAATAATAATTTTACAAAATTATGACCAACAAAGCAATGACTGTAATATGGAACAAAAAGCTGGTGAGCAGGATACAAAGTCATGGAGAACTGATATAATAGGCAAGTCACAAATATCATGCACCTTGAAACTTCCATCCTTGAGGAAAAATGATATAAAGCTTTGGTTTATACAAAGATTTATAGAAAGTAATTTTAAAATATCCAAGATTACAATCAACAATACAAAATACAACAATTTCATTGCTGTAATTAACCACAAAATATTAACAGCTATAAGCAATATTCTCTTCAACCTGCTGAATACTGCTAGATACAACATGTAAAACAGTGACTAATTCAGGAATATCACTGTGTCAGAAAACCAACAAATCCAAAAGTTTTTATCAGAATTACAAGTAGGGGATGTCAAACCATCACACTTACTGCAAAAAATGTACAAGTTGGCTAGCAATGTAATGAGCAATGATTGCTTGAGAATGATATGACTTCAGTGTTTACCACCAGAAATCCAAACCATATTATCAGTAAACTTAAAAATGCTTGATAATCTGGTAAAACTAGCAGATAAAATTGCCAAAGTTCATGTGGATCAGCAAGTAACAATATGTACATAATAGGCAGACAGTGACTCCAAAACTGGATGCCATGAATCTTGATCCACAATCCCAATTGGAGTGATTAAAACAATCAGGTCATACCTGTCCAAAATGAACACTATGCATAGAGAAATTGCAGGGATGATGTCACAGAATGAATGACTAACCCAAGAACATAAATGTGGATATCAGCAATGATGATATAGAAAATTGCCCTATCAGCACTGTTCACCACAGCCATATAATAACCAAAGGTTCAATATCTATTATTATCACAAACAGTTTGGGAGAAAAGTGAAGAAATGCCACAAATCCTGTGCATTTCAGGACAAAAACCAGCAGGGAAAAGAATGCTGGCTGTTGAACCAAAAATAACACCAACAACCATATCAGCAGTGGTTGGTATACATCATCTTTATGTGCGTGATAGACACTCTCACTATAACTTTTTAATAGACTCAGGATTGGATGTTTCTTGCATACCAGCACCTAGAGGGGAAGTGAAACAGACACTAGATCCCTTACGGTTATTTGTGGCAAATGGACACTAAAATCTACATGTATGGGACTAAAGTATTAAAAGTAGCCTTAGGACTGTGGTGAAACTTTGAATGAAGATTTCTAATAACCTCAATAATAGTCCCAATAATTGGGACTGACTTTTTACAACACTTCAGGCTCTTTACAGATCTCAGCTGACAGAGACTGGTAGATAGTGTTATGCAATTAGCACAGTATGGTACAATCACCAGCAGTACTAACTAATCATCATTCAAACAGATAATGTAAATACCACAAAATTATAGAAGAGTTCTCTGGGCTACTCAGCAAATCTCTGATCTTTGAACCAATCAAACATAATATGGTATATTATATTGAAACCTTAGGGCTTCCAGTTCATAGCAAACCATGACAATTCAATCCAGCTATATTTGACAGGATCAAGACAGAGTTCCAATTCATGTTAACTTGGTATATGCCAATCCTCCAAATCCCTGTGATTGTCTCCCATCCACATTGTACCAAAGAGCTGGTAGTATTTGCTTCATCATGGATTATAGATACCTTAATGCATGCACAATCCCAGATTGTTATCCCATCCCACATATACAAGATTACTCAAATATATTGCATGGCAACACCATACTTTCAAAAATTGATATAGTTCAAGCATACCACCACATATCAGTGCATCTAGAACATGTGCTAAAGATAGCAGTATACATATCGTTCAGTTTATATGAGTTTTCGTATCTGAACTTTGGCCTGTGCAGAACTGTGCAAACTTTTCAACAATTTATGAACAAGATCTTGGAAGCATTACCCTACTGCTATGTATACTTGGATGATATCCTTACCTTTAGTAAAACAGTTATGACCAACAAAGCATGGTATGGTCCTGAATAAACTATTTGAGTATGAGCTAACAATGAATGCTTCAAAATGTTTCTTTGGAGTGTCCAAGCTGGCATTTTTGACATACTCAATTATAAAGGATGATTCTTTCACTAAGCCATTGAAAGAAAAGATTCAATCCATTATGACCTGCACTCAACAATGAGCAAGGAACTTTGAAGGTCCTTGGGCCTTATAAACTTTTTTAGGCGGTTTTTGTCACAGGCAATGCATGTGCAAACAATCCTCACCAAATTACCTCAGAAGTAAAAAGAATGACAGGCTGCAAATTAACTGGACAAAAGCTGCAGAGAAAGAATTCCAGAACTGTAAGAAACTACTTGTTGAGGCAATACTTCTTGCTCATCCAAAACCTGATGCCATGCTCGTACTATACACGCATCAGATTTGGCAATAGGATGCACACTCTTTCAACAGGTACAGGATGCACTACAATCTCTTGTATTTTTCTCAAGGAAACTTTCATCTGCAAAAAGTAAATATAGCAACAGACCGTATAGCCTATGACAGGGAATTGCTAGCAGCATATGCATTGATTCAACATTTCCCTCATATTATAGAAGCACACGCCTTCACATTATATATAGATCATAAATCATGATGTATGCATTTCTGCAGCACACTGATAAATATTCCCCAAGACAGATTAGGTAGCTTGATTTCATAGCTCAGTTCATAATGGGCATTTGTCACATAAAATTCATAATAATAATATGCTATCTCGCATGGCCACAATCATGATGCCAAACCCCATTGACAACAATCAGATAGCCAGAATACAGAAGCAAGACCTGTCATTGAACAACCTAAAAAGAAGCCCACAGAGCCTAGTACTAAAAGACACAACTACCAGGAACTAACAGTCTCCTGAATTGCAATATTTCCATAGGCACAGCTAGACCGTATATTCCTGACCAATAGAGACAACAACTATTCAAAACTCTTCACAACATATTACATCCAGGGATTAGGACTATCAATAAAATAATATGAGCATGATTCATCTGTCCATCTCTCAACCAGGATTGCAATGAATGGCTAGGCAATGCATTTCCTTGGCACTTGGCACCCCATTAGCAGTTCTAATGAGTGTTTTGATGTGCAAACTGGCACACCAAAATACGCATTGGCACTTTCCCTTGCCAGACAAAAAGATTTTGAACACATACACCTGGACATCGTCACTCCACTATCAGCTTCCAAGGGATATATTTATTGCATAACAATGATTAATTGCTTCACCAACTGGTCAGAAGTTGTGTCATTAGGGGAAACGACAGAAGAAATCATGACCAAAGGGTTTTAGGACAACTGAGTGATCTGTTTTGGAATATCAAGTTATATTACAACAAATTAAGGGGGGCTGTTCAAGGCTCTTTCAAAACTTCTAGGCTGGAAAGAATACAATCCTCACTTTACCATCCACAGGCAAACAGAACAACTGAACAACTGCATCGCCCATTGAATGCAGCCATCAAGACTTATAATACTGGATACTGGTTGGATGTGATACCAATTGTCTTGTTGGGATTCCATGCAATATCAAGAGATGATACAGAGAGCAGCAAAGCAGAATTTGCATATGGGACAAGCCTCTGGTTGCCTGGCGAGCTGTTCGCAATATCAAAAGATGATATAGAGAGCAGCAAAGCAGAATTTGCATATGGGACAAGCCTCTGGTTGCCTGGTGAGCTGTTTAACCCCACACCAATGGAGGCATCATGTAAACAGTTAATTGAACAGCTAAGAGAGCATTTTGCACACATCAAACCAGTACCAACTACAATGCATGGAAAAACAACTATATTTGTACATCCCCATTTGGACAATGCTTGCTTGTATTCATCCTGTATGACAGTACACAGAGTCCCCTATAGACCCTGTATGATAGATTGTACAAAGTTATTCAACATGCAAGCAAAACATATTCTAGATATAGATGGACATAAAATAGTTATCAAGTAGAATCATACCTTTCCTCTACAGTTTGTTAAGATGTTATTTATCATAAATAAACTTTTGCATTTTTTTTTTTTTCACTTTTCATTAACACATTTCATAAACAAAATATTAGAAGTTGAAATATGAAATGCTTCTTATTTTTTGTTCTTTTGATATTTTAAATAAGATTTGCCCTATAATTCAGTTTTTGCAATATTTTATTCTAGATTTATAATAAAATGTAAATAATTTTCCATTTCCATAATTCCATCAATTAAATATAAGGAGAAAAGGAAAAAATTATATAAGTAAATCAGTAAATTGATGGTGTATTAGAATAAAATAAATAGGATACTATATTTGTTAAATATAATTAAAATAGAATCATCTTCAATGGTTCTAATGAATAAACAAATATTGACAATTATTATGCACTTAATGAGGCACAAGATTAGCACTTTCAATGATTGTTGTGTGCTGGATGAATTTCTCATTTCATTAATTATAAAATTTCTTTTGCATGTTTTATTTTGATTTTGCTTTCTTATATCATTTTATTTGAATATCTAGTATATTTTGAATGATTGTCATTGGAAAAATCCCAACTATCGTTTCTCCAAAATAGACAATGAAAAATTTATTTTGACATCAATGATAAAATGCATCTAGATTTTAAAGTAATTATAAAAAGCGAAAGAAAAATCTGTGCACTAAAATTGAGGAAATATAATAACAATTTGTAATTTGATTCATGTATTAAAAAATGAATTTTTTTATTATGAAAAAATATAAAAACAAAATTACCATCCAGCAAATACCACAATTTCATTCACCAATTCAATCCAGTATATACTATGCTGCATAGCATTCTGAAACTGACATCGCATTACATTGTCAGCTTCAAAATAGTAGAAATATTAAACCTCTTCATCTGTATATTAGGCAGGAGAGTGGCATTTAATAACTGGGAAAGATAGTAAAATTGACTGTATGTCAAGTAATTGTACATTAAGCAGAATATACCTGTATACAAATGAAATATAAAATTCTGAAAATAAAGAATATTATGTGCATATCATCAAAATAATTGACAGAATAAAAAAAGATCAAATTCATTTATGTTTCAAAGCAATGTTATATTTAGTTTATAGTATGTAGTCATGGCAAAAAATATAATTATATCCTTGATCTTTATACAATACATTCATTTGGAATAAATCTAAAGGGAATTTATTCCAAATGAACATAATTATCTTGCCAAATTCTATCCCTTGAAAATCTTATTTCAAATCATTAAAATTTCCTTTAAGATTTTCAAGGGATAGAATTTGGCAAGATAATTAGGTTCATATAGTCTTGATGATAAAATATTAAAAATATAACTATATTTATGCAAAAATCATTTGTAAACTATGATCACCTGTGAAATATAAGATTGGTTTTTTAACCAGATAAAATGAATTATCTCCCCACAATAATTATTTGCATATTGGCCACTCTATTCACTATTACCATTTGAGGATTAAAAATTAATATTAAATAAACTTATATTTCATCTTCCAAAAAATATAGAATACATTTTTATTTATATAACAATTTCAGATTTATTTATAAAAATTTGAAAGTTATAAGAGCATAGTGCTTTAAGCATAATTTTTATCTTTTTTTTTAAGTATTTCTTAAGCAAAGTAAGTATTGATAAATTATTTTAATTTATATTATATACTGTACATACAACTGACAATGAAAGAAACAAACAATAAATATCAATAATTGTTTTGATTCTTTTAATAATATCTATGAAATTCTTAACATTGATTATTGTTAGAATAAAGTTGTACAGTATATAAGTAAATATAATTTTTAAAATAAAGCAAGTTGTCAAGAGGAGGATTATCATCATAATTTTGCTGATGTATTTATTTCTGTTATAGAGCACAAAGTTAATATCATAAAGCAGTAAATTTTGTTTATTAAATTTTATCATTGAAAACAATTATTACATTAAATGTTTCAGCAGAATTTATAATGTGAGATAGTATAAAAAATAATATATTATGGCAATGTAGCAATATACAGGTAGTCCTTGACTTATGAACACTCGTATTTACAACAGTGATGTAATCAATAAATTCTGTGACTGGTCATTATAATTCCATGGGTTCAACTCTCTGAACTAATAATCTGATATATGGAAAGAATCCTTTTTTTGTATCTGGTTTTTATAATCTTGTGTTCTTTATGTTTATTAAGATAATGTATAATGTCTCAGTAAACACTAATAGAGAGAAATCCATAAATTTTAGACATTTATGACTTGCGATTGCTCCAACTTACAATGTTAGGTTTGAACTGACCATGCATAAGTCAAGGATTACCTGTAGCAGTAAAAATAGTTATTAAGTTAAATGTTTGTGAGCAGCATGTATAATCAGCATTAAAAAAAAAAAAAGATATTTTAGACAATAGACCTGGTTATGTGGTATGATAATTTTAAATAATGTTTAAATTAAATAGCATAATTGTTTATTGTAAGAGTTTTATACAGCATTGCTTATTATTATTGATTATATTTAAATCAGTTTTAAGAAATTTTAGTATTAAAATGATATAATAATATTGTTTTGAACAATCATTAGATTAAATCATTCTAAATTTTTATCAAAATGTCTTATAAAGCAGAGAACAGAAAATTATTAAAATGATTTAGATCAACTTTAATCATTTAATGCAGTATTTTTAATCAATTAAACATATATATATATATCAATTTATTATTTTTCCTAAAAGAGAAATAAGCAAATGCATTATTAATATATATATATTAAAAAGCTGTAAAGAAAATTGAATAAGTAATTATTTGATGCTATAAGCTGTAAAAATTATAAAAAGTACATTTATTATATTATTAAGAAGCTTTTGTTACAGATTAGCATTTATATTCCATTAATATTAATATTTGCTTTAATAAATAATGGAATATAAGCTAAATGTTTTGTCTTTCTCTCTTTATAATATCAAAATTATTTTAATCAATATAAATAAAAAATTTGAAAAAGTTTTCATTTAATATTTATATCAAATTTATATATGTTCAAAAATCAGGATTTTATCTTCTCGTTATAAAACTTAATTCGAACTGATGCAGCTTGATGAGATGATTAAAATATTCTTATCAAATATCGATTAAAGGAAAGTAATTTGTAAAGTAACGTTAAAAAGTCATGTTCTCTGCAGTTTGCTATTCTGTATCTAAAGCAAAATTAGATGTATGCTAACATTTATTTTCGATTGATTATAGTGCATTATTTATCAAAACATACAAACGATTCCATTAACTTCATCAGTTTTGTTCCGTCTTCAGGAAAATCATCATCGCTCTTCTTCCTCTTCTGTCATTTGATAGCATTTATCTATCACTGCAGCTGCAGAGAAGATCAAAAATATGTCTTTTTTATTATTTACTTTCGTTTTAGTTTTATAATTTCGTTTAAGATAATGAAATGAAAACGAACCGTCAACTCCTTTTTTGTTATCGTTTCTTGTCATACACGAAAACCATCAGAAACTCAAATTAATGAAACAAGATGGTTGAAAGTCGACAGCAGCATTTTTCCCGTGTAATCAAAATTTAGCCATTGTAATAAAGACGCGAGGTTAATTAAATGCATTGCCATGTCGTGAGGAGTGATTAACTGAAATTGTTTATTAATCCTCCACACTAATGGAATTGAATCGTTGATGGTATCCTTGCATTTCTAACTGTCTTTGTCATTTTATTAAAACTATTTCACTTGATTAAAAATTTGATATATCCAAATATCTTTTTTAATTAATAGTTTTTGATATTCGATTAATATAAAAGGAACGACAGAGAAGAAGCGCTTTTTGTTGCAAACAAAGCGTGCGTTCACGCGTCGCTCAACGTTAGCGAAGTGAATTTTTTAAATATTTACCTAAAACTAACGCATTTTAAAAAATATTTTGCCATTAAACGAATATAAAAATTAACTTATATTAATTAACAAAACATTATCTTAAAAAGATAGTGAGCTCACTATTTTTAAATAAAAAATAAATAAATATTTCGCTTCGCTCATTCTAGTAACGCTCAACTTGCATGCTTAAATTAACCGAATCCTTCATGTTTCTGCAACCATCATGCTTTATGTTTATGTTGGTATTAATTAACTTAATAGCAATTTAAAAACAAAATGAGTTTGCTTTATTTTTAAGTAAAAAAACAAAACGAGCTCGCTCCGCTCGCCTAGCGACGCACATAGTTAGTTCGTGCTTAAACTAACCGCATCGCTACTTAATACGTATTAAACTAGTGTGCATTCGAAAATAAATGTTTTTTAGTTAATATTCCCTGTAATACTTTAAATTTATAATCTAAATATGAATTTAAAAAATTGCATTGTTTATTCTATCATTTATTTATTTTAATACATAGGAAAACAATATTACAACATAAATTTTAATTATTTAAACACAAATGCATCATAATAATAAATAAATATTTTATATCGATTGATATTTAATTTAGTTTGTTCCGCAATGTTCCTATCACCTATATTGTAAGCGACACGCGACTTGTATAATGTTGCTCTAAATTAATATATTTATGATTCTATTCTTTGTGATGTTTTTTTTTAATTATTAAATTTTAATTATTTACAATAGGAGGAAAAACGTTTTGTTTTACATGAACAGTAGCAAAAAATTTACATTCCACAAAATAAATTGTTGAGAGATAACCAGAATTCGTCTGAAACGGCTTTTCCATAATTCTTTCAAGTGTTTACCTGTTCTTTGTCTCATCTGCTTGGATTTTCATAGAAAACTGTCACTAGATTTACTGTAAAAATTCAAGCGTTTAAAAATTTTAACTTGCGAGAAACAGATTTTTCTATCAAACGCACTGTTAGCTCCTTTTTAGTAAAGTAAATAAGTAGTAGCAGTATTCAATTTTTTCTTAACTGAAAATTAGAAAAAATTGTTTGATGTTTAGAAACATGTATGTAATTAAAATGTTATTAGTTTTTATATTAAACTCAGAAATGAATTTTTATTTTATTTTTTGTTTCCATAAATTAGTAAAGAAATATTGCTATGCATCACATCTGGAAAATAAATTCCATCTAGTGATTTCATTAATCAATTTTTGATAGAAAACAGATGCATAGTATTATAAATTTAATGTTTAATAATAATAATTCGATTTGCTTCGACCAAAAGATTAAAATTTGAGTAATTTTTGTTATATACCTTTGTTTTAAAATTACAACAGTAAAAATGAAATATTCATTTATTAAATAATAAGTTAATTTATATAATTTGTTTTAAATAAAGTTTATTATGGAAATAAATTATTTTCTTGAATAAATTATGCTAATTACATCGATTTAGATGACGAATCACGAAAGTTAATTATATTTTGTATTCGAATTTAAATTAATCAATGAAGAAACTGGTTTTTTCGTATTCTGTTTTATTGGTAGATTTTACTTACGACACACACAAGTTTATTGCGTCATGAGATCTTATTCTTTCATTGGATAATTTAAATTTTGCAGTGTTATTGGATTAATTGCATGATGTCATTTATGTTGAAATTAACTTAAAAATGCTTCATGCAAACTATTACCATTTTATTTTTAAACCTTTTTTTGATATTTCCCCCCCCTTAAAAATTATGATACGAAATAGTTGATTTGATTTATGCAAATTTATAGTTATATTTGAATCTCACATGAATATTAATATTTATTTTTCTGGTAATTCAATAATAATTACATTTACGGATTATTATTATTATTAATATTATTATTGACGTATTAAATTTTGAATTATTATAACAAGTAATGATTAATTATTTACATTTTACTACGATAACCTGGTTAGAAGATAATAATTAGAAGAGTTTAGGGAATTAAAAATACAGTATATCAAATGTATTATAGTAATAATAATATATCAAGATAGCAATTATAGCAAATGTTCTACGATTAAAATATTTATGGGAATTGCTTAATTTAGTTATGATAATTATAAATAATTACTGTTTGCTGGTTCAAAACGTTGAATTTGACCCGGTTTCCTCCTTATATTTTTCTATGATGTCAATTTACGTCATGAATGGTACTCGCTCCTTATTGGCTGTTTCAAATTTAAATTCTCTTATTCTTGTTATCGATTTATTTCACACACTGATTGGATAAAATTTTAATACTCTATATGTACACAAGCATATTCTTTTCCTGATTGGTTGTTTCCGATTTAAAAAATTTCCGAATCACTTTTTTTTTTTTTTTTTAATTTGTTAATAGCAATATGATGTATGCAATAAATTTGTTACTCTTGTTAATAATTTCAGCTTTAAATTATACACAGTAGCAGATAATTTTTAAATAATCGATTTGTTTTTCTTTTAGTGGATTTAATCACTGTTAAAATTATTTGATTTCGTTGAACAGCGTTTATATTATGGTTTAATTATTTGCTTATAAATCTATTTTATTTAATATATATATACAGTATATGAAATTTTAAAACTCTTAGTTAAACTTCTCCTTTAATAGTAATAGAAAAAGAGACAACTTTAAATTATACACAATAGCAGATAATTTTTAAATAATCGATTTGTTTTTCTTTTCTATTAGTGGATTTAATCACTGTTAAAATTATTTTATTTCGTTGAACAGCGTTTATATTATGGTTTAATTATTTGCTTATAAATCTATTTTATTTAATATATATATATATGAAATTTTAAAACTCTTAGTTAAACTTCTCCTTTAATAGTAATAGAAAAAGAGAAAAACTTAACATCCTAAATAAAATAATAACAATTATTATTATTTTTAAGTTTGAAAAATTTTAAATGCAATTTATATATATATAGAGCCTTTACCTGAGATGAATAGAAGTTTTATTATTATTAGAACAGCATCTCATTTCAAATACTTCGCTGTGTTATGTCAATATATCACATCTATTCAAATTACTACTATACTTGTTAATTTGTAGGCAAGAATTTATATGCAAACAGAAATAAATATATTTATATCTTACATATAGGTTTTAAAAAATCGTTTATTTGAGCAGATATGTGCAAATATTGAAATTTTACAATGATTAATTTAAATAAATAAATCAGTCAATCAAAAAGTTAAATATTTTTTAATGTATATCTTCGCATTAAAATTAGGCCTATATAGATAATTATTTTGATAAAACTAAAAAATTTATTATTGATTTCAAGTACGAAAACAAGTCGTTAAAAGTGATTGTTATATATTCATAAATTACAAACATCTAAATGTCAAAATCCAAAGGAATTACATTAATTGATACCAAGTGATCATTAGAACAGTTGTAAATATTTACTAGAATATTTGGCGATGTATCAACCTGATACCAATTCAATAACGTCATTAGAATAGTCTGTAAAATGTAATATTAAATCTTATGAGTAATATTTTATTATAATTATAGAGAATACGAAGAATGTAAATAATAATAGTAGTCTATGTAATAATTATAAATTAGTTTAGAAATTAATATGAAAAAATAATTATTATATATATACATACATATATACAGGGTTTTTTACACCCGGTACAATATACAGTATCTACAGTATTTCTAAAATCTGTTAAAATGGCGCCCGGCAATTCTTTTGATCGAAACTACATTGTAAGGAGTACCAATTCCTGATTTATTTTTTGTAAAATAAATCACTATATATACAGCATATATATCCATAAATATTTAAAATTACTCAAATATGCAACCCACAAAACTTAAAGTTAAGAGAATAAATAATATTAGATATACATAATTTTAATTATATTACTGAAAATCGTTTACATAATTTATATTACAAATCAACAAAAGATAGAGCATTGTAAGAGTTCCTTTAATATTACTGAAATTCGTTTACATAATTTATATTACAAATCAACAAAAGATAGAGCATTGTAAGAGTTCCTTTACTTCACATCATCAACTTATTTTTTCCAGATATTTTGCAATTTTTTTCATTTCTAAGTGCATTCACTGATTTAATCAAAAGTTTATTTGTTGTTACACAAAGAACTCCGTAATATCGAACAGATTTTAATAAAATTTAATTATTAAAATTATCGAAAAGTTTTTAAATTCGTACAGATCGATATAGTAGTCGGGATGTGAGAAATTCATGAAAAGTTTTCGATGGCCAGAAAATCTTGTAGCTTTAAAATTTTAAAATACAATCGATTTTTACCCCTTCAAAAAATTGATATATGACATATACATTTGTATCTATATTATAAATTTTTACTAGTTTATTAACAGTGTTTACACGGAGTAGTTAACGAGTAGTACTTAAATTTTTGGAAAAAAATTTCGTATTTCAAGTCTAATTTTTGTTATGGATTGAAAACATAGAAGTAGTAATGAATTTATTTTATTTATTAATGCTTCATAGTTTCATGGCTTTCTGATTTTTTTTTCTGCTCAATTAAATTACTCATTGTAAGAAACTCAAACTTTCAAAGAAATGTGATTATACGTATCTTGACGAGACTATCATAAAAGAAATTTATTTTAAAGTATAAATTTTAAAATCTTCGCAGAGTTTTATTATTCATAATTGCTTCTCTTATACTAATATTAGTTCCACTTGATAATTTAATTCTTGTTAAAAAAATTTATATTCCAATAATAATATGTGAAAATACATATTTAGGACTTTTGTGATAGAATAAACGTTCCTATTTCTCTTTTTTTATAGTCTGTTTTATAGCGAAATATCTATTTATGTTTTTAAAAGTCAGAAGTAAAATCACTGTAAAAATAAAAAAATTCAACTGACATTAAATAACCATAGGAACGTTTTTCTTCAATAAAAATGCAATTTTGGAGAAATGAAAATTTTGAATGTGTTGTGTGTAAATCTCTGAACCAGCCGAGCATCAGTTTAAGTATGCTTTTGGTAATGGAAGAATATTATGCTGTCCAGAAATGTCATATTGACTTTAGAAGTGTTGGTTGATAGTATTTTCGTTGATCAGTTGGAAAAAAGTTCGGTTGATGTAATAGAAAATTTTTGTTTGGTTTGATAGAAAAGTTATAAACGACGTATTTTCGTAACTCCAACCATCGACATTCTTCGAATTCAAGTATGTAATGAAGATAAGAGTTTATCGAGTGAAAAATAATATCATAACCAGAATTATATGTACCTATATATATAGAGCATCCTTCTTCTTCAAAATATACTAACTTTTTACAAGCAATGAAGAAGAAACAAACCATTTCATTCTCTTATTCAACAAGCAGGTCATGATCATGCATAGACATGATTTTGACTTAGTTAATTGTTATATTAAATATTTAATAACATTATTTAATAAATAACCAAGAAGCAAATAATGATTTAAATATTTAGTTCTTAAAATTTATCAATGTTATAATATAAGCATTTAATTATAACTATAAAAATAGTTAGTTTGTATATTATAAATTCATATTATAATTTACATAAATACAGTCGATTCTGCTTAATTGGGACGTGTCGGGACTAATCCATTTTGGCCCAATTAAGCGGCTGCCCCAATTAAACAAACTAATAATAAATTCTAAAATAAAATATATAATACCTAGGTAAATAAATAAGTAGGTAAAATAATAATATTTAGGTACCTATTTTAATGCTTTATTAAAATAGATATTTAATTATTAGCGTTTTAGCGATCTTCTCTGACTTCGCCTTCA
Source organism: Olivierus martensii (assembly GCA_000484575.1). NCBI lineage: Eukaryota > Metazoa > Arthropoda > Arachnida > Scorpiones > Buthidae > Olivierus > Olivierus martensii. Next base: position 72,420 of record AYEL01067171.1, read on the forward strand.
ACACTGGGCCACTGATATTCATGTCTTGCCCACTAACTATAGAAAACCATTGATCTAATGCTTCTCCAACTTCTGGATCCTTTCCATCATGCTTTCTATTGGATGTTCCTGGAATTTCTTTCTGTATTGCCCATCCTCAAGAAGTTGATTTTCTTGTTATAGGAAACACACTATGATATATTTTGGTATACCAGTTATATCAGCGAGTCTATGATGACTTGTATTAAATGGCTGACTTTTTTAATTTTATCCAGCCAAGCAATTTTACTTGAAAGTATAAAATCATTTCTTGGCATCTTGGCAATATTTAAAAATTTTAAATAAAATCAACACTGTAAATGAATATCGCTAGATATCAGCAATGAAATTTTATTTGAAAGTGTAAAATCATTTCTTGGCATCTTGGCAAAGATTAGTTTTTCTTGAAAGTGTAAAATCCTTTCTTGGCATCTTGGCAAAGATTTAAAAAGCAAAGCAATTTTATTCGAAAGTGTAAAATCCTTTCTTGACATCTTGGCCAAGATTTAAAAATTTTAAATGTGCAAAATCATTTCTTAGCATCTTGGCAAAGATTTAAAAATTTTAAATAAAATCAACAATGTAAAAATGAATATCACTAGGTATAATAATGGTAGACTCTTAAGCAGATGTAAACTTGCCAGATGCATAACAATAGATAACTGATTCACATCAAGCTAATGTTGCCAAATATTAGTGTATGCAGTGCTGACACACTATTGAAAAATCCCTAAAATATGTCAAGAATTGCTAAATTCCTTTACGGCTACTGTCCCAACTAAGTGTTTAAATTATATATTAGTTTGGTTTCTGTTCTTTGAGATTTGGCCCAAAAAAAGAGCAGCTGTCCTAATTAACTGGTGGTCCAATTAAGCGAAATCGACTGTATATTTAAAAATTTAAATTAAATTTTTTATAAGAATTTAAATATATTAAAAGCAGATAAACTAAATTAGTTTATATCTTATTGACTATTAAATATAATATTTTATTTTATATTAATAAGTAGAAATGATTTATATTAATTTAGCTTTTAATATAATTATTTAATTTTATCACTTTTAAATTTGTAATAATATTAATTAAGAGTTTTTAATTTGCAGCAATGAAAGGAATCTCATCTGATTAAATTGTTCTGAAGTTCATCCATTCAAGCTGTAAATCATGCCAACCTTCTTTGAGATGAAAAGTTGTTTCTTCTTTCACCAGTTCTGTAGTTTCTAATTCTTTGGTAACAGCTTTAACTTCATTCATTGGCTGACACACTGTGTTAACAATTGTGAGCAACAAATAATGTTATTGCTGTTAGATAATATCAAAAGCAGAAAAACATTTTGCTTAAGAAAATAAAATTGCAAATAAAAATAGAAAAATATTTTAGTTAAAATTATTTTAATAATTAACTGTTAAAAATAAAGCTGAATAACTTTTTATAGTAAAATAATTATTTTAAGTATTTATCAGTTAAAATATTAATTAAGCAAAATAGTTAAATAGAATCTTCTCTAAATATAATATTTGAATTATTTAAAGTATTTTGCTTAGAATATAAATATATGAAAAAAGCTTTATTAAAAGAATATAATTAAAATTTGCAGAAAAATGTATAGAAAAAAGATGTTTTAGTTAAGCAGAAATTAATATTGTATATTTATTTTATATATAACTTCTACAGAATTTATCTGGTGTTTTTAATAAAAATTGATTATACCCAATGTTTATTACCTTTGCTTACATTTTCTATTGATTTAATTTCAGCTGTTATTTAAATAATAACTACATGTTTTTATAAACAAATACTTTTTTATATTATAGTATATGTAAATTAGTGTAATGAAAAGTATTAAAAGAAATATAATCACTATATTTTATATTTTTAAATTATTAAAATGTAATTAATGTAGAAATATCAAATATATTGCAGAATTAGAATTATTTATTTAAAAATAGTTAAAATGACAATTCTAAAAATCAAGAAAATGCTTACAAATAAATCTCAAGAAAAAGCAATTATGATCTCAATGAAATTTTTTAAAAAGATCGATTTCTTATAAGACATATCTGTCAAAAATTACAATCACATATAAACAGAATTATATTATTCTACTTGAATATAAATTTTTATATTTTAAATGCAAAAATATAATTTTTTATATTATTTATCTAAATAATACAAAAATAAATGTAAATCATATTATAGCAATTTTTTATTTTGAGTTTTTACTATGATTTATTTTGATTTGTTTGATTGTTGTTTTCATTCCTAAGTATTTTATCATCTTTTAGCAAAAAATAATTTTATATAATTAATTTGTCTATCTATCTATCTATCCATCCACAAAATATTTTAATAAATTGGTTTTGTGATAATATACCGGTAGTTTAAAAATATAACTTAAAATGACCATAAAGTATAAAATTTAAAAAGACTTTTGGATATCACCGATCTTCAGTTTCATTGCATAATAAACAATTAAATATAATTATACTATATTCAAACTACACTTCAATATACAGGGTGTTTCAAAAATATCTGGTCAAATTGGAAAAAGCAGTAGAGGAGCCCAAAAGAAACATTTTGTGTCATAGAATGTAGGGCTGGAAATGCAGCATTTAAGCATTAGAAGGCACTCGTTAATTCAATTGATAACTTCAGTCTTTGGCATAAGGTGCCAATACCCATGTGGCATTTCAATAATATGCATCGCTACATGAATTTGGAGCTCACTGACATGCATCTTATGTATGGGGCTGCAAATAGAAATGGACAAGCTGCTCAAAGGTTGTACAGTGAACAGTTCCTGACCAGACAACTGCCGAATTGCCATACATTTGAGTGTGTGTTCCAGCAACTTTGCAACAGTGAATCTTTCAGTGCTTGCAGCCATGATGCAGGCTGGACATGAAGTTCCAGAACTCCTGAAGAAACTGTCTTACATGCAATGTGGCTAAATCCTGCCACCAGCACCAGAGCTGTTGGAAGTAGCCACAGCCTGAGCCATGCAACTGTAAGGATTGTACATGATGAAGGTATGCATCCATTCTATTTACAGAGAGTGCAGGCATTGCAACTACAGGATTATCCTCTGTATGTAGACTTCTCATAATGGTACCTGCAGCAGGCTGTAGCACAACCTGACTTTTCATCATATGTGTTATTCACGGATGAAGCTATGTTCACATTAGGAGGGAATAGTTAATTGCCACAATGCACATGTTTGGATGCATGAAAACCCACATGAGACAAGACCACATGCTTATCAGAGTAGATCTGCCATCAATATTTATGCAGGTAAGATAACTTTAATCCTGTAATGTGTTTTTTTTTCATTGTAACTTTACTTTGGTATATTATTTAAATATATTTTTAAATTTTACACTCTGCTTATAACTTTAAAATGTTTTAAAATACTATAACTATGGTTTCTAGCACTATTTGCAGTAATTAAGCATTTCTTTCTATATTAAATGAAACTTTAATATCAAAAACATTTTTGACCAATTTTTTTCGGTTCTCTTCAGTTGATTTATAAAAAAACAAACAATCAAAAGAATATTCATAAACTTTTTAAAATTGATTATTTGTTAATTATATAAGTTTGTTATCATTTTACAAATTATTTCACAAAGTTGTTTATAAAAATAAAAATAATAATAAAATAAAAAACAATAATTTCTAGTTTCAATAATTCTCATATCATTTGGAATGATAAACTTAATATCATTAAACAGAACTTTGTATCAAGTGCCAATACTATGGTCAAAGAAAGCAAAAACATAATATAAAAATTTTATTTATAATTTATCGTATTGTTAATTTATTTTTTAAATTAAAAATCAGTCAATGTATTTATGCTTCATAAATTATATATAGATATAGATTTTAAATGTAATTAAAATATGTTTTCCTTTATTAAATAATTATATGTGATTTTCAGGAACCTAGTCGACAAGGTGATGCACTGTGGGTAAGCTATGATGAATTACCTGAAGAAACAAAAGTAAAGGTTTGATATCAAGTAAATTTTTACATAATACATTTTAAAATTAAATAAAATTTTATTTTACTCTGATATCATAAAATTCAGTATTATTAGTTTTTTTAATAAGTAGATCTTAAAAGAACTAATCATCTACTTCCTGAAAATATTTAATATTTTTGAATACTTAAAGATTTGAAATTAAAATTATTGTTATTTTCATTTAAATGATCATTTTTTCATTGATGTTACAAAAATCTATCAAATAGTTTAAAATTATTAGATGACCCTCAAATATTTCAATGCTTAATAGTTTTAAATGGTAAAAATAATAACTACTACTGCAAATTCTGTGTATACAAAGTATGTCTAAATATATCTATCATAAAAGTAATATTAAAGAAAAATTGCCTATTATAATGTTTTCGATTGAACCACTAGATTTTCACTTGGTCCTCTTCAGTATACACAATAAAAACATATTAATTTAAAAATTATAAGTATTAATATATAAAGATTAGAACAAAAGCCTACAATTTACAAAATTCAAAGAGTGTTTTTTCAAATTTATATATGAATGATTTAAAGTACAAGTAAATATTTATGGTTTTATTATGATTATCAAATATTTTTAAAATCTTTTAAATAGATAGGATTATGACAAAATTATAGTTAGAGAACCAATGATGATGATGATGATAATCATTATAAGAAAGAGGGGTTTTAAACAGTCCTAGCACTGCAATCAACCAGTGATCTGTTGTGGATCATTCTAAAAAAAAGTCCCATTTCACATACAAAAAGCAGTATATTCTTCAATAGTACTGTAGAAAGATCCTCTGGTGTAGGAAAATGCAACCCTATAAAATCATATCTTAACCCTGGAAAAGCCACAAATTCACACAAAATGGGAAGAGAAGTTTTATCTCCTCTCTGATATCATCTACAGTTGGGACTATCAGTATTCACAATTAAGTAGAATTACCATATGCCCTCTTTTTCCTGGACATGTCCACTTTTTTAACTAAATTTCTCTCCAGGCGGCTTTTTAAAATGCAGTAGAATGTTTGGCTTTTTGAAATCACTCAGCTCATCTTTCTGCTGACAGTGTTTTTATACTTTTCTTGAGTGTTTTTATACTGTTGATAATTTCAGTGGTTATTCCTACATCTAAGAAATTAATGAAAAATCTAACTATTCATGTACTAATTCTGACTTATTGGTTCTGACTTACCCTTTGAGAGAACCACGTAAAAATGGAAGCAAAATAATTAGACTATGTCTTGGCTATTAATTCAAATTTTTCAGTTGACAACACTATTTTTAATGCTTTGAACTATGATGCAACTATGGGTGCAAGGTGTTTTTAGGAACTTATTTTTTCAAGAAATTTTTTAATTTAAAAGATGCCAATACGTAAATGTAAATTTAATATAGATGGTCTTAAAGATTGCTCATATTTTAAAGAAATTCACTGAAGCTTCTATAAATGATGTGGATTTTCAGAATTTGATGGTGCAACAGAAGTGGACAAAATATTTTGAAAGTTCTAAATATGTTGTTTGTCATTCAGAATTACTGAAAATTGCAGAATTTTTCTTTACTGTTTCACACACAATGCAAATTTGGAGCAAATTTTTTTCATTGCTACAGCTCCAGTGGACAACGGAAAGGAACAAGTTGAACATCAATTCTTTCGAAAGAATTTTATTTGTGCAATATAATTTGAAAGAAATATCATGCACAGATTTTCAGAAATATTTTGATTAGTAAAAAATCACTTTTGAAACAGATTAAATCTACACGAAATATAAATGGCATAGATTTTATGATAAATGGTCACAAACTAGTATAAACTAAAAAAAGATACCTAGAAGAATGTTATTAATAATTGTTTTATCCAAAAATAAATATTTTTTAGCAGTTTTTGTAATTCAAAATTAAATAAAATATTGATATATAGAAAAAAACATAAAAGTACAAGCTGTCCTCTTTTTTTTCTGTTTAAAATATAAAGAAAGGTGTTGGGTTTTTATTTCTCACAAGAAAATAACTGTTGTTTGTATATTACTTTGAGTTGAGTGCCTTTTTGTTTAATCTTAAACTATAAGGCTGATCACAAATCAGTTAGTCAAAACCAGATAAGATCCATTGAAATCAAAGAAAATTTGATTAGTGGATACTCTACCAGTATAGATGCTATTTTTCAACGCAAATCAATTAAACTTTATTAATTTAGTCCTAAAACAAGATGTCATTATTCTATGAATCAGGTCAATAATAAAAGAAATTGGTTCACCCATATATTCTTATTAAAGAAGATATAATAGCATACTTTTAAAAAATTTATCTTTGAAAAATAAAATCTGATCAGAAGAAATTTTATAATTTTTCATGCATGATAATAGAAGCTTTTGATGATTTGTTGATTTTAAAGGGGGAGAAAAAGAGAAATGAATGGAAAATTGAATTGCTGAAGTAAAATAGGAATAGAAATAAATTTAATACAGGTAGGCCTCAATTAGTGCAAGTTCGAATAATGTGATTTTGATTAGTGCGACTCGGAATATGCAAGCGTGGCTAAACAAAGCTGAAATCGAACTTAATGGAACGGCATGAACAACTTGGTCATCTAAATGAAAGAAGTTTAAAGGAAATGGCAGAAAGAAAAACTGTACTTGGATTAAAGTTAGAAAAGGATAAAACACTAGGAATTTGCGAAGTCTGTATAAAAGGAAAACAGACACAGACACCCTTCCCGAGAAGTAGACCTAAGAGAACATCTGAACTTCTTGAAATCGTATATACAGACGTGTGTGGACCAATGCGAACAACTTCATTAGGCGGAGCAAAATATTTTGCTGTATTTATCAATGATAAATCTCGATGGTGCGAAATATATTTTTTATTGAAGAAAATAGATATATTAGATGAATTTAAACAGTATAAAGCCTATGTTGAAAACCTGACAGGAAAATGAATTAAAGCATTACAGTCAGATAATGGAACTGAATACTGTAACAGAAAATTTGACGAATTTTTAAGAGAAAATGGAATCAGAC